>JABCJW010000311.1:0-78946 GCA_013184375.1 Fusarium newnesense
GTAATCGTCAACGGCGGCGAAACAATAACATGATCACCCTCTTTTCCATCCGCGGTCCCAGAACCAGGATAAACAGCCAAACCCAACTGAAAAGCCCTCTCCTGAATCTTGACACCAAACCGAATCTTGCTATCAAAGGGTGTCTTGGTCTTCTTATCCTTCACAAACTCAATGCCCCAAAACATCCCCCTCCCTCTAATATTTCCAACAAACTTCAGATCTTGAAAGACTTCGACAAGGGACTTGTGTAATCGTGCTCCGAGGGTAGCAGCGCGAGAAACCAGGTTATCTCTGCGGATAATTTTCTGAATTGCCAGTGCAGCTGCGCAACTCACGGGGTGAGCTTGATACGTATGTCCATGGTTGAAACTCGCTGTTCCCTTCTTCAAAGTCTCGATGATCTTTCGGTGCACCAACGTCGCAGCGATAGGAGCATATCCACCTCCGA
Organism: Fusarium newnesense; assembly: GCA_013184375.1. Lineage (NCBI taxonomy): Eukaryota > Fungi > Ascomycota > Sordariomycetes > Hypocreales > Nectriaceae > Fusarium > Fusarium newnesense. The sequence goes on from JABCJW010000311.1 coordinate 449, forward strand.
GACCTTTGCCCGTGGTGACGATATCAGGACGAACGTCGCCGTCTTGTTCAAAAGCGAAGAATGTGCCGCATCGTCCGACTCCGCACATGACTTCGTCAAGAATAAGAAGAATGCCATACCTTCGACAGACTTTTCCAACGCCTTCGAAATAACCGGCTGGAGGAGAGATACAACCGGCTGTTGCGCCACCAACTGTCTCTGCAATGAAAGCCATGATGGTGTCTGGACCAACGGCTTGGAACTCCGCCTCAAGTTCGTCGACTAGTCTTTGGGCGTACTCTTGTTCTGTTTCACCGTGTTTTCGAACCCGGTATTCGTATGCTGGACTAACGTAGCTCACATTATCGAGCAGAATGGCACCCTCATATGGTGCCCTTCTCGCCACGAAACTGCCCACGCTCATAGCTCCGACAGTGTTCCCATGATAAGCCTGTCTTCTCGAAACAAACTTGGTTCGCTGCGGCTGTCCATTCTCAACATGATACTGCCTCGCAAGCTTCATCGCCGAATCCATAGCTTCACTACCCGAGCCGACAAAGTACGCCCTCGTTAAGTCAAAGGGCTCTCCTTCTAGGATATAGTTTGCGAGGTCCTCTGCACTGTCGGTCGTGTAGGCCATGGTGTGCACGTATGACACACTTGACATCTGCTCGACCATTGCATCGCGGACTTCAGTGTTTCCATGGCCGATGATGGCAACTGCAGCACCTGCGCAGCCATCGAGGATCTTGCGACCGGATGAGAGTGTGATCCAGACGCCAGAGGCTGATGTTACGGTTTCTGGACGGGTGAGAAGGGAGCGGTGCATGAGATGGGGCTCTGAGGCCGAGGAGAGTTGAAGGTCGCCCATTGTGTCTTGTAAAAAGTTGTTTCTTTAGTAGATGAACACTTGGATGTAGAATTAGGAAGAAATACTTGGACAGATGCGATATCGAATGACTTTATAAAGAAGAGAATGGTGTTCTGTCGGTTCTTATCAAGTTTGAAGTGGAGCTGAAGCGACTCGGCTTAGAAACGCGATTCGGGTCTGGATAGTCTTTTCGGGTTTCAAGGAGATGCGAACGAACGGTATGACAGATTTCAGTACTGAAACTAGCTTCAAAGATAAGCGACGAGGTTGTTTAAAAATATTATCAAATAAGTAAACACCTAAGCTACGTTTTCATCACCCATATTATCCATACTCGTCGACAACAGATGCGGATCATCACAAAACGACAACAACCTCCACCAGTCCTCGCCCACAAACTCATTTCCACTTGTATCCTCTAGAAATCCAAGCCCGTCTGTATCCAAACCCTGCTCAGCATCTCCCGCCACCAACTGATGCAACTTCGACCCATCATCCGCCGAGACGAAACCCGCCGGCCTATCAAACGTCTGCCTCGGCATGCCCTGCAACGGCGCAAGATGAATCGAATCCTCAAACTCTGGATAATCGTACCGCGATCTCTTAACCCTTCTCCCCTCACTAATCCTCGTCATGATACTCTTGGCCGTGTCAAGAACATCAATCCACTCCTCGGCCAATCTCCAAACCTTGCCTATTCTAACTAAAACAGCCATCGTTCTTTCAGCTTGAGCATTAGCATCGGAGATTTGAGTTTCTGAGAAGCCCATGAAGTTTGGAAATGCTGCGCCGTATATACTCCATAGTGTGGAGGAGAAGGCGCATAGGCCGGAGAAGGGGGTGCGGAGTGGACAGCCGACGTGTTCGAGATCGCAGAGGAGAGAGGAGATTTGGGATGCTGCGTCGTAGAGATCGAAGAGGTTTTGGAGCCAGAATGAATCAGGGCCTCGGGCTTTGAGGAGTGGTGGTTCGATGGGGCCGCGAGGTTTGACTTCGTCTACTGGACTGAAGGGGATGAATTCTCGGCAGAGGAAGAGTAAACTACGACTGATAAGTATCGTACGTCAAGTTGAGGGTGCAGGGACTTACCTGACGTAGTAGACCAAGTTGATGTATCCAAACCTCTCGGCCTGTCCTCGCTGAGCATGCACCGACACTTTCGTAGCAGGATATTTCATCAACGCATCCTGAGACTCTCGCCACTTGACTAAGTCCTGCTTCATCTTGCTCCAATCCGAAGTCTCATTAAACGGGCACTGTTCTGGTTCCGTCATTCCAGGTTGTCTTCTTCCACCCTCAGCAATCCACGTATGGACTCTCGACCAGATACGTAGACCTTGAATAAGAAGAACAAGATGATCATCTGGTCCATAGCTTCTCAGACGATCATCTATCGGTGATCGCTGAGGACTCTGCCCGAAGAGGAACTGGGTATCGTTCACTGGTAGAGAGAAGTGCATGTCTCCATCAGAGAACATAGCCTGTCGTCTCTTCCCGCAGCTCAACAGCTTGTCCATCTTGAAGCACGTCCATAAAGTTCTCTTCTCAAGTTCCGAGAGTGTTTCTCTCTTACCACAGCTTGCGAAGCCAGTGCTGAGTAGTCCTTGGGCCATTCTTGTGGCGATGCCGCAGTGCATCCATGCATTGAAGCCATCTCCGTCTCCCCAGTTGCAGAGCGAAAGTATGAGAAAGGTCTGGATAAGCGCTAGGCTCGGACCACTCGTTACCCTTTTCTGCAACTCGTTGGCTATAAAGAGAATATTCTTGTTGTTGATATCTGAGGTGTAAGAGTCTGCATATCGATGTGACACTGCGACAATGACGAGAAGTCGAAGTTTCTGAACTACACTGAGCTCATCTTGTCGATACTCAAGATCATCCGGATGTAGAAACCCAAACTCAGGAAACTGAGCCCTGAACAGGTTAATAGCAGATATCACTTGCTTTCGAGGCGTCTGTTCAAAGACTTGATTAACATCGTGCCAAACATCCCCCAAGATATTGGTTTGTGATTGATCAACACTCAATCGCTGTCTCTTAGCAGGCCTTTTAGACCCTGAGCTCTGACCCAGAACTGGACCACTCAAAACACAGGTCTCAGTACAACCACTCTTTATGCAGCCTGCACAAGGGGGCTGGTCATTATGTCTGCATTTGACTTTGGATCTTCTATTGATGGTGGTCAGGCAGAGCAGAGTCTTGGGTCTTTGAAGAGCGGTATTACCTGCATCTACAACCACGTTAGAACAGTGCATGCGAGTCCGCAGATGTGATTAGTTACCTCTCACACGCAATTGTCGTTCTCATCGTTTCTGTTTCCGATTTCGCGTTTCAATTGATATGAGTCTGGGATGATTCAGGCGGGGCTTCGGGTCTGCTTTGCGAAGATGGATTCGGGTCCAAACCCGAATCGGGTTTGGCCGAGGACACCTCGGGTCTAGCTCACGTGCCATCAAGAGAGCTACCCGAATACGCAATTCGCAACAACCTTTTTCGCGCTGTTCTTCAATTGAGAAGACACGGGGCCAATGGTGAGGCTGTGGCTACCTGGGTAGACCTCCCGAGCATCCATCAGAAGGACGCAGTGGAGAAAACGGAACAGCTCGGCAAGATGGTCACCCCGAAACACTGGTGGGGTCATTCTTTACGAGTCCCCCCAGATGATGGGCTGGGAAACATTTCGACCCGACTGCAGCGTTCCTAGTGAGGCCTGTATACTTTTTGCTGCATATGAACTTCAGGGTATGTCTTGGTTGTCTCGAAATGTCATATGGAACAGGCAATTCTTCAGAGCTCACAGGTTCCAGTTGACAAGAGAAACTGATCTGATCAAAAGAACACGGACTTATCTTTAGCTGATCGTCCTCTCCTCTCCCGAGACAGAGACGAAGCAGCAATTCCTGGGAAGAGGCCACAAAAGGAGGCTCGGAATAAGACGAGGCCGCCAATGGCCATGGAGAAGAACCAGGACGAAGGAACTCCCTCTAACAATATTACGAGGCACGAGAGTGAGAGTGTAATCACTGTTGAGCACGGGACCGACAAAGAACAGGCTCAGCCTTAAAATTCTTGGCGTTCTAATTGGTTTCTTCGTAATTGGACGGTTAATCGGCTTATCACCAGTCTTGAAACGCCAAGACGAAACAAAGACTGGTTCATCCATAGCGTAATGTCATCAGGGGTCGTCTAATCATTTGAAACCGGCAAAACTGATCCAAGCTCCAATTTCCACTAACAACTCATGACCCAACCTTTGGCGCTTTTAACTGACAGGCCCAGCTTTTCGGTTTTCGGCCGGGAGTCCGGGACCCGAGTTTCACAATTGGCCGTTCTAGCCGTCCCACCTTGTCTTCTAGTAAGAGAACTATAGTCTGGGGATACTATCACTCGTATAGATCGGTTAATTCGGATCTCGACCATGACTATGAGGAAGTACGGCATCGTTTGCACAAACTCCAAAACATTCTGGGTCTGGTCTTGTCGCTTACGTTTGACTACCATTGAATTACGAGACGAGCAATGAGAAGCTGTTCCAAGAGAATACGATCTGGGCAAATACGGTATTAGCGTAGATGAAAATAGTCGAGATGAGAGCTATATAAGGCTTGGCATGTCTATCACAAATTGTTCTCATCAACCAACTCAACTTCTATTCTTTACTCACTTGAGCTTTGCTTGACGCAATATCTTCAAGTTTCTTAATCTGCATTAATTATCTCTTTACCTGCTGGTCAGAACTTATTCAATCTCTTTGATATCTTAAAATCTCTTATCCTTCAACAATCAAGATGCATTTCTCTACTGTTATCGTATCCACTCTTGCCGCTCAGGCCCTTGCCCAGGACCGTGTCCCTCGTGCTCGCGTTGGACATATTGCTGTAAGTGTCTTTTTACAATCTTGTTAGTATCTAGCTAATAGCTTGAAAGGCCTTGGTGGCTGCTGCTGCTCTTCCAGCCAGAGCACTCCCCGTCTGGGATGCCCTTGAGGCGCGAGATGTAAGTTCCTCCACCTTTCTCTACCTATCCATCAATTGACGAGTATAGCCCCATCATAAGGGTGGCAAAGCCAAGGCCAAGGCGGTCGAGGGAGGCAAGGCCAAACGAGACGAAGAAGATGATGAAGACGAGGCCGTCGTCGAGGGACTAGTCGCCCGCCATCACCAAGGAGCCCACGGAAAGGCTGCTGCCAAGGCTACCAACAACCACCACAAGAATGGCAAGCGAGATGAAGTCGGTGAAGAGCTTGAAGCGCGAGACGTCGGCGAAGAAGACGAAGCCGATGAGCTTGAAGCGCGAGACGTCGGCGAAGAAGACGAAGCCGATGAGCTTACCACCAGGGATGTCGAGGAAGACACCGAGGAGGAAGATAGCGGCCTTGAAGCCCGAGCAGCAAAGAAGGGCAAGAAGGGCAAGAAGGGTAAGAAGGGCAAGAAGGGCAAGAAGGGTAAGAAGGGTAAGAAGGGAAAGAAGGGCAAGAAGGCTGGTAAGAAGGCCAAGGCTGGTGCTGCCAACGGAGCTGCTAAGACTGGTACGAATGCCAACGCTGGCACTGCCAACGGAGCTGCTAAGACTGGTACGAATGCCAACGCTGGCACTGCCAATGGAGCTGCTAAGACTGGTACCAACGCCAACACGAACGCCGACGCTGGTACTACCACCACCAACACTGGTACTGCCAACGAAGCAGCTAAGGCTGGCACCAATGCCAACGCTGGTACTGCCAATGGAGCTGCTAAGACTGGTACCAACACCAACACGAACACCAACACTCAAGCCAAGGTTGGTACTACCGCTTAAGTGTGCGCCCGGGACCAGGCAAAGGAGAGGATGCAGGATGATGGGGCTCTAGTTAGCGCAGGTAGCTAACAACAACCCTATTCACAATAAGTAATAGTTACAAGGGTTCAAAGGCTGCTAGTCTTTACATCACCCACAATATACACTTTTACTTAGGAAGCTTCACAAGGAGAGATTCACCTATATTACCCTGAGGGTTCATGATACACAACAAGCCGGGCACGTTTTCAGAGAGGTTGGCTGTTCTAATTCTCTCTACACCGATATATTACCAAAATCCTCTTGCCAGTGTTGCTGCACATCGATCATTGCAGCACCGCTACTCGATTTGAGTAAAACCCAACGTTAGTGTAATACAGTACATAACGTCATGAGACAGTTCTTTTCGTCCGCAAAGATGATTAGCGCCCCAACTTTATTTAAGCATGAAGCGAAGACCTCTCCGATGATGGACGGATAGCTATTTGGACTATCTATTGGTCTCCGGGCTTAGCGCTGACAGGCACTGAGGTATGCATCTGACATAGCCCTGACCTTTTGGGACGAGCTGAGAAATGCCAAGAGCCAGTGGCCTCATAGCATACTGGAAGCTGAAATTACTGACCTGTAATAATTGGGATATTCTTCTGTTTTAAAAAGTAAAGGATCAGCAGCATAAGTCTAAATGCTATACATGCCTCTTTAAAATATGTCATTGGTTAGATTCTCATCTGATGGCTTGGTTCACATGTTGAACAACGTCATGGGAATACCCAATTTATATTAGTATTCTTGAATTAGTTATTTGTAAAAAAGCCTTGTAAGATTCTCTTTATATAAAAACCTCAACTTAGTTCCTTTATTCTAGACCTGTACCTTCTCTATCTGCTACATCTTCCAAGACTCTGGCTATTACAGTCCAACTTTCCTAAATCGCACTCTACCACGACCCTATAGTATCCACTAGCTAGGGAATAAGTGGAAAAATACATTCTGACAAGTTACCTAGTTGACCTTGCATAGCTTTCATCAAAGTAGAAAGCAGCTAACTACTTCCAGGCTTTGGCTTTGCAGTCCACAATACTTCAAGTGCTCGGATCATTATGAATGCATTCGGCAGCTGTAATCATGGAGCTGCAAACCCTACTCGACAATCGTATCGGAAGTGGATTGGCCTTGTTGCCATTCTGAGTCTTGTCAAAGCTCAAGGGCCGACTTCCTATCAGGAGATAACCTATCTTGAATGTAGAGGACCCAACGTGACAATTCCCTACTGTCTCCGATGCGCTCAATGTGTGATGGAATGCGGTGGCCCTGATGTGGTAGTTCCGTGGTGTCATCCATGTCAGGATGAGTGTGTTACCCCCCCAGGAGAAGGAACCATTCCGCGCAAGCGTCTAGGAGAGGATGGAAAACCATTTATCGTGGGTCAGTGGCAGCTTGATACCGCTCTAGCTGAGTCTACAGACAGGGAGATGGTCTGGGCAGGCCAAGTCAAATGGAATGTGGCCCCAAAGAAGGCGAATGAGAACTCGGCCGCCTTGTGCTGGGCAGTCGAAGCCGAAGATGGTAGTGACAAGTTGGCATATCAATGTGTGAATGCAGGACTGTAATACTTGCACCCCAAGTACCCAAACACCTTCGTTTAGCAGTAGATTGAACCCAGCCCAGCCAATAAAACTCCTCGCCATCAATTAGCTCAACACGCATTACTTGACCATTAAAAGATGTAACACTTTACATCGCTCAGCATCACGCCCTACGTTGTCCGCAAACGCAAACTTAGTGCGGACTACGCAATAGCCCAGACACTGGTCTATACATTTCAGCGTGTGCATTATTAAGAAATCCCCCTCTCTCCTAGCACGCAATAAATGTCTAAAGAGATGCTTATTCCGCCACTGATAAACAACCGCTACTAGTACACATCTTCTTTTTGGTACCCCACGCCGGAACTATGTGGCACAAAGTATCGAGGTCCCGAAGTGCGGAATAAGCTTAACAACATATGGAGCACCTGGCACGTTAGCATGCTAGCAAGTTATATAATTGGCCCAAATACGGCTCTCAGATTCTTATCTATACTAGTAACCCGAGGGGTATTGCTCTAAGTCTTTCCCAAAAGGGATACATGATATATCACATCCCCCACAACCATCGCAAGCACGTAATACCGAGAAATCTTCACGCCTTTCCCGATATTCACCACATACTGAGATAACGAGCTTCAGTGGGCTTATGATAAATCTTGTACTTTCTAAATCTCTACCTTTAATGAAATCATAAATATCGCTGCTGCAGTCGCACCATTGTGAAAGAAGCCGACATCCATCTCCTTTGACTTGCAAGCTGGACTATTGCTAAAACCTTTATTGTTTCGCCTCACTGCTCAAATATCGTTTCGTCATGGCCACTGTTTTGGTCAGGGACCAGAAGTACCTCGATGTCTCCGAGTCTGAGATCTCTGTTGACTCGGTGCCACCACTGGGGGCGCCAGTAACCGAGAAGACTCATCTGTTCCAACGGGGCAAGGGTTTTGATGCAGATGCAATCGCTACCCAAGTAAGTGACCTTGGATCTGCTACATTACTGGTACTTGCCTCTAACACCATTTGTACAGGCCAGCGTTTTTGATGATCCTAAAACTGCCGAGCAATATCAGCCGCGATCAGACTGGTAAGGTCATCCATCTATCTATAGACCTTATGATAAGTCTTACTAATTGCTTTGATCAGGGAAAACCTCAGTCGCTTTGATCCCCTTGCGCGATGGACCTGGGGCGAAGAAAAGAAGCTGGTCCGCAAAATCGACATCAAAATTATGATCTGGGCATGTACCATGTTCATGGCCCTGGAGTTGGACAGAGCCAACATTTCCCAAGCCTTGACGGACAACCTCCTAGGCGACTTGGGCTTGACGACCAATGGTACGTTAACTTTGGCCCGCTTACAAATATTCAATTACAGTTATTGATCATGATGCTTCAGACTTTAACCTTGGAAACACGGTGTTCAAGCTCTCATTCCTCTGCGCTGAGCTGCCATCACAGCTTGTCTCTAAATGGATGGGTCCTGATCGTTGGATCCCGACCCAAATGTGCCTCTGGAGTATTGTTGCGGCGGCGCAGTTCTGGCTGTCGGGCCGCGAATCGTTTCTCACCTGTCGTGCACTTCTTGGAATTCTACAGGGTGGCTTTATTCCTGATGTAAGTCTCGTCAGGTCACTACTAGTGGTTCGTCAACCATGCTGACTGATCTCATCAAGGTGATTCTGTACCTCTCATACTTTTACAAACACCACGAGCTTTCGATCCGTCTAGGGTTCTTCTGGACCATGATGAGCGTCGCCGACATCATCTCGGCGCTTCTTGCGGCTGCCTTGTTGGAGATGCGAGGTATCAACGGTCACGCTGGTTGGCGATGGCTGTTCCTCATTGAGGGCCTCATCACTCTGATCTTCGGCCTCCTCGCCTATGGCCTCATGCCCCCGGGCCCAATCCAAACCGCTAATTGGTTCCGTGGAAAGACAGGCTGGTTCACCCAGAGAGAAGAAGTCATCATGGTCAACCGCATCATCCGCGAAGATCCCACTAAGAGCTCAATGCACAACCGACAGCCCATTACATTCAAACTGCTGTTCCAGAGTCTTAGTGACTACGACCTTTGGCCATTATATCTGCTTGGGTTGACCTTCCAGATCCCTGCCACCCCGGAGGGGCAGTACTTGACTCTGTCGCTCAAGGGCCTCGGCTTCAACACGCTCCAGTCCAATCTCTTAAGCATTCCATATACTGTATTTCATATTATCACCATGTTGATCCTCACTTATTCGGCCGAGTATGTGAAGAACCTGACCCTCATGGGAATAATTGGTCAGATCTGGATCCTGCCTTGTCTTATTTGGTTCAATGTCGCCAATACCCAGACAGCTAGCCGTTGGACTGTCTATGCCGTCACCACTGTACTGCTGTCCTATCCAAATGGTGAGTGGAAAGAAAGAAACATGCAACAACAAACAATAGCTAACCGTTTCTATTCAGCCCATCCTATCCAAGTAGCTTGGAACTCTCGCAACTCGAACAGCGTACGCTCTCGAACCGTATCAGCCGCCTGTTACAACATGTTTTGTCAAGCTGGCGGTATTATCGCTTCCAACATCTATCGCAAGGATGATGCTCCTAAATACCACCGTGGTAATCGACAGTTGCTTGCTATTCTCATCATGAACCTTGTCCTTTACGTCCTGGTCAAAATTTACTATATCCTCCGCAACAAGTCGCGCGATAAGAAATGGAATGCTATGACTGAGTCGGAGAGGTTGGATTATCTTGATACTACCAAGGATGAAGGCAACAGGAGACTGGATTTTAGATTCGCTCATTAAGATATCGTTGTTTTCTTTCCACGACGAAAGCTTAGTTATCCCAATTACTTCCACTTTGACCAGATGGAACTTGTCAATCAAGAGGAGGGGTAGTTAGAAACATGCTAGTCTAATTGACCATACATAAAAATTGCCCATTTCTTAAGCTACTATAGGAGCCTGGCCAAAACATGGACAAGTGATCTGTAAGATGAGTGCTATTCTCACAATATTCTCTGGTTAAAGTATATGGACCTACAAAGACCAGCAACAAACAAGCTTATCTTCACATCGTGAATCTTTTTATATCACAGCATCAACTTCTATCTGTTTTCAATATCTGCGCAGCGGATAGAATCTAATAGACTAGATAAATCCTACAATTAGGTACATAGCTACCACGACAAAACTCTCTGCTCAAACACTATCTTTAACACGCGATGACAATATACAGTAATAAATGCCGTGATGTACATATTGGTTGAGTCCATTCCACTGTATTAACACCACTACATGTACGATGACGCAACTCGATTAACATAACGTTGTATCCTGTTATCTCTGCTTAGTGATCCAGCAGCATGAAAAGAATTAGACTAACCCGCTAGCTCTATCGCAGTTCGGATCACAAGTTTATTGGACAATACAACGGAGATACCTGGTTAACACCGTTAATTTGGGGTATGAGCTGCTTGATCTCAGGCTGAACGTCATTGTGTACCAATCATATTTATGCTCTTCGAATCGCGCAATGAATACCCCCATGGCTCGTGCTTTTATTGAATTATTCGGTGATTCCCAGCTTGACTCTTTTGATTCACTTAGACTGATAGATCGTATTCATCCAAACCTAGATAGAATCATGAATTAATTGAAGAAAACAACATGACACAAAAAGACCTGTCGCAAAGTAGTTCTTGGCCTTTGCATAACTGTAGAGTATATATATAGCAAATGCTTCTGTCTTGTGATAATCATGGGATGACATACAGCTCTTCCGACGACATCGACTATTGCCTGCCACATACCAGTTGAAACCTACACACAGACACACTAAGCGGATGCTTGTATCCGATGAGCGTGGTTCCCTAGTCTTTCTGAGATGGTGTGTAGGAGATATGTCGAGCAGATTGCGCCAGATGAGGTGATGAAGGGCATACTGGCCGGTGATTAGCTTTTGGTGAACAAGCAACTTGAGCTCTTTGGAGATTTCGAGTTTACTTATAAAGGAAGAGCAGTGCCTGAGTCGCTGTAATACAAGTAGAGAGAAGCCGCACTCATAACAACACCTGTCCCAACGAATCGTGACCGCAAGCACCCTTAAGCATCTCTTTCAATATATCATATACAAACTCTTAGTTGTTCATCATGTCGCCACCTGCTGCTGACGTTGACACCCCCAGCGCTGTTCCCGCAGTCAAGCCTGTGGTTAAGCCCGTCCCAGGTACCGAAACCAGCAGCGCCTCACGCCTGGATGGTCCCCTGTCCTACAGCGGTAGCCTTGACGCTGAAGAGCAATTTGATGTCACTGCTGTAATCGGCCGCGAGTTTCCTAAGCTGCAGCTCAGCGAGATCTTGAAGGATGACAACAAACTCAGAGACTTAGCCGTGCTCGGTATGACTATCTTGCCGTTAGAGTGGCTCATACAAATCAGTGCTAACTAATCTAGTTTCCCAACGCGGTGTCGTCTTCTTCCGGAACCAAGACCTCAATATCGACGATCAGAAATATCTCGGACAGAGACTTGGAGAGCTGACAGGCAAACCAGAGACATCCAAGGTCCGTCACTTCAAATCCTTGTTCTGACTATGTAACTGACCATTTAGCTCCATCGACACGCGCTCTCAAACAGTAAGCGTGGTATTGCTGTTGATGAGAATGGAAGACTTGATGATGAAGTATCTGTCATCTCCTCTGAACAGAACCGCAAGTTCTATAATGAAAAATGGAGCTCCCTTTCTAAGAACCTGGCTGGAGAGGGATGGCATGCTGAGTAAGTGTATAAAAGCAACGTCAAACACCAGCATCTTACTAATGAGCTACAGCATCACCTTTGAGCATATTCCATCTGACTATGCCATTCTCAAAATCATCCAACCTCCGCAGGACGTTGGTGGTGATACACTCTGGGCGTCTGGGTACGAACTCTACGATCGCCTCTCGCCACCTTTCAAGAAACTGGCCGAGAACCTGACTGCAACTCACCACCAACCCAACTTCGTGCGTGTCAAGGATACCTTCGGCGAAGATCTCATTGACGACTACCGTGGTGCTCCAGAGAACACTGGCTTGGATTTCAAGGCTGAGCAGTAAGCATCCCCATCTCAGCTCTGACAAGTGAAAGAAACTGACAGATCAGCCCTGTTGTGCGTACAAACCCTGTGACTGGTTGGAAAAGTCTCTTCGCCGTGGGTCACCAGCTTTCAGCTGGACACATCAACGGTGTATCTCATACCGAAAGCGAGATTCTCAAGACTTACTGTGAGAGCAATACCTTCCTATAATGAGTTCACAATACTAACTACCCCAAGTTCGCCAACTTATCACCGAGAATCACGACCTTCAAGTACGGTTCCGTTGGGGAAAGAACGATCTCGCTATCTGGGACAAGTGAGTTGCACAGCCGGCCTAGTTCCCTATCATTTGTCCAAAAGCTAACCAAAGGCGTTTCCACAGCCGCTCCGTGTTCCACACCGCTACCAAGTACGTATATTATAACTATTCGACTTCTGAGCCCAGAATGCTGACTACTGATTCTAGTGACTACGTTGGAAAGCGTCAAGGAAACAGGGTTGTCTCGTTGGGTGAGAAACCGTTCTACGACCCCGCTTCCCAGTCACGCAGAGAGGCTCTTGGACTTGTGCAGTAAGATGCGATGCCTGGAGCAATCTATAATATCCTCTCATTTGTACGCGTGCCTTGACATGCGATGGAGAGTAAACTGTAATGGCTTGCTTATGTCCTATCGCTAGTAAACAGTGCATAAGAAATATACAAGACTGATTAAATGACTTTTTGACTATGCCACAGATACGGGCACTCGCTGTGACGAAATTGACCCAATATGTATCATATCTCGGTGTACCTAGGCTTCTGATATGATCCACGTTCAGGCCAAACTGGTGACATAATCATATCTCGAGTGACCTGGGAGACAGCGAATGAGCTTTGGGGGCTCCGAGCTTTTCTGGGTAGCGTTCAATGACGAGAGACTTGACACCCAGTTTCAACAAGAGGTCGGCTTGTAAGAGGCTACTGAGACTACCTCCGTTTGGCCGAAGTAACCTCTGGTTCAGCTCACGTACTTTAAGGGATACGCGTATAAGTCAATAAACTATATCAAGAAACTGTGATGTTTTCCTTAATTCTTCACATATAGGACCAGACAGTCCGAAGACTCGGATGCGATCTTGTATCCACTTATCAGATTCATTTCTATGCGCGGATTCGGATAAACCTTGCTCGTGTCAGATTAAGGATGAACCAAGCGCTGGAACATGAAACAGACTATAAACAACAGCACCAAAAAGAAGACTGAGGCTGGCGGCAAGTTCCGTGTGATTTGGCTATCTGATCATGGCCTGAAACGAAGGATGGTTTGGCGGAGATGAATTAAAAGACACGAGCTTACATGTGAGCTCTTGAAGCTACTCCGGGCTTCATCAAAATACGGATTAAGATTCCATCGAGGAAATTGGCATCGCCTCGCGTGAAATCGAAATTCGACGGACAGTATTTTTTAAGCATAAAATAGGTAGACTTAAAGACTATTATCTTCTCAAAGCTTAGTATAAGGTTCGCCGACGACAATCCCAAAGAACTGGTTCATGACAAGGGATAATTACACGGGCGTCAACAAGATACCGAAAACTGCCCTATTCGGCATGATGGCATGCCATAACGGGGAGTTATACCACATGAGGAGATTAACAATCCGGATGAGCACAGACATAAAAGCCCTATCCTTGAATAAGGCGAGAATTATGGATCAACTTCTCACGATGGAGACTATTGTTTCCGTCTTATTATCCCGCCAATCAGACTCTTTCAACATTTCGTAATAGGATATCAGTCGATTCGCGACATCGACTCTATATAACTTAAGTTTAGAACGTCTAAGTTAGACATCAGCAAGCATCTCTGGTAGACATTCGTTTTCTGTTCTTTCATTTCTTTCCAACCTAACACTCGTTCAACTAACTCCTATTCATTCTTTTAACCACTACCATGCGTTTCTCTTCAGCCGCTGGCCTCATGGCCCTTGCTACGTCGACCGTAGCCCACTCCAACTCCGCCACCTCCGATCTCGACGGCTCCGTCTGGAAGGCTCTCACACCTCTCAAGTCTCGCTCTTGGACCTCTATCCCTCGAAACCGCCCTACCAAGCGCCAGTCCGGCTGGAACCCGCCATCCGACCTCGCCACCCCCCTCAAAGAAGTCTGGGATCACGAAGTCAAGACCTACAGCGACGCGCTCGGCTTCAAAAACTATGGCTGGGACCAAGTCATCGCCGGTAAGGGCCAGCTCAACGTCTGCGTTCGCTGGGAGTCTAGCGCTTCTGTGACTGCTGAGCAGCGCACCAAGGTTGCTGCTGCTCTTCAGGACTCGTATAGTGCTTGGATGAAATGGGTTTCGGGCTACGACAACTTTCCTTACGAGCAAGTCAAGATCAATGTCGTTGGATGGGCTGTCAAGAACAAGAGCCTTCTCCAGGGCTCCACTGAAGGTCTTGATATCTACACCGACACCGACGCCGAGGGCATTCCTCAGTGTTCCGAGAAGTGCGGCCGTTTCTTCCACCAGGACGGTGACTACAGCAGCTGCCCAGGAGGCGCTGAGCGACACTACGACAACTCCCTCTGGCTGACCGATGGTATGCAGGGCGGAGCCGGTGGTGATTGGGGTCAGCGTATTGGACGAGAGTACTTCATGGATCTCCTTGGCCAAAAGGACATTCACATTCTCGAGCACGAGATTGGTCATACTTTCGCCCTTGACGATTTCTACGACTGGACTCCCACCGGACAGACCAACTTCATCATGCTTGCTGGTTCTTCCACCAAGGTCACTGACTTCGATGGCTGGATGTTGC
This sequence comes from Fusarium newnesense, assembly GCA_013184375.1. Classification (NCBI taxonomy): domain Eukaryota; kingdom Fungi; phylum Ascomycota; class Sordariomycetes; order Hypocreales; family Nectriaceae; genus Fusarium; species Fusarium newnesense. Next base: position 15,530 of record JABCJW010000311.1, read on the forward strand.
GAAACTGGTGGTACGAGCTTTCTCGCAAGCGTGGCTGGCAATCTACTGCTTCTAGCTCTGACTCGAAGGGTACATCAACCGACAAGGCTGTTACTCCTGTCTCATCCAAGGCTACTAGCACCAAGACTGCTGCTGCTAAGCCCACCACCACCACTGTCAAGCAGGTTGCTACCCAGACTGCGGCTAAGCCTGCCAAGGACACCTCATCAAGCGTTACTGTCGCTGCCTACGCTCAGTGCGGTGGTGGTGCAGGCTACACCGGTCCTACCAAGTGCGCCTCTGGTCTCAAGTGCACCAAGCACAGCGAGTGGTACTCTCAGTGCCTTTAAGCTGCTCCATACACAAACATCCGAGCTTGAGGCTTGGAACTTATTTGTATATACTTAGTCATTGGAAAGAGACACCCGAGTATTGTAAGACATAATCTACTACATATCGATATTGATCCCACCCTCATTCAGTGGGCCATATATACTCCGTCTTATCTCCTAAGTGATAATAATGTCAAGGTAAGTTTAGTACAACTTAGTAGATCTTCAGGCTAGTCACATCGCTACCAGATGTCAAAAGTTTTCTTGCCCTGACTGACCCCTCTAAGATCCTTGCATAATGCGTTGATCCCGTGTTTCGACTGCTTCGACACCAGCCTTTTCGGAAAACCGAACATCCTCTTCATGAACAATCTTGACATCACCAAAGATCTCGTCAATCTCTTCGAGAGATTTGCCTGGACGATTTAGTTAGTATTCGTTGCTAAAACGATTGAGGACTCTTTTACCTCGAGTTTCGGGATAAACGAAGAAGAAAATAACGGCACAAAGCGCGTTGGTGAGAACGAAAAGAATCTAGAAGATTGTCAGAGTGCAAAGTCAGAGTGATTCAGGGTTAACGTACATAGTACTTCCAGCCCACTGCAGCCAAAGCGATAGGCGAGCACTGGGTGATAATCAGACTGATGGAGTAGTGAACCACCTGCACGATGGCGTTTGCTTTGGCTCGTAGCTCTGTAGTGAAAACCTCAGGGCTGTCACAGTTAGTAAAGGCCAAAAGCCTCCCTCCGGGTGCTGGAGACTTACGGAATGATCCAAGTCATCGGTCCAAGAAGAGCAGAGTAATTCGCCGACACGGCAAAAATACACGCAATCAAACCCCTCTGCGCCGCAGCATTGGTTGGCATACCAGGGATAGCAGGGAATTCAGCTGCCAAAATCGTAATGATCAAGTAGCATAGCGACAACAGCGACGAGCTGATGACCAGAATCTTTTTTCTTCCGATCTTGTCGACAAAGAACAAAGACAGGAAGCAAGCAACTGGACCAACAGAGCCGTAAAGGCCACTGACCAGAAGTTGGCGGTCCTCGCTGAATTGGAGTGTCGCGTAGATGGCGGTCTGATAATACTGCACGAAAGAAATGCCGGATAGCATAGCTGCTGCCCAGACGAATGTTCCAACAAAGAGACGTTTTCGGAACGCAGGGGTCTTGGCCAGCTCGGCCCAAGAAAGCCTGCCTTGAGCTTGTAGCTCCTCGGAGATGTTGACTTGAATGACAGTGAACTCAGTGCGGCACCAGTCATCATTAGTTCCATCGTAGTGATAAGCTCTAAAAGCTTTCTCAGCTTCATCATGGCGCCCTTTGAGACAAAGCCAACGGGGTGATTCACTGAGAAACAAGACGCCAACGCCGAGGATGAGAGCAGGAATACTTTGGATCGCAAACCCAAGGCGCCATTGGTTTGCATTATGCCATTTGCCCTCGGCAACACCAATCCACAGCGCAACGAAGAAACCCCAAGCTGTCATCATCTGATTCACAGCCGTGACTCTCGCACGTTCATGGGTCTTTGCAATTTCTGCTCCAAAGACTGGAGATACTCCGGTGATGGTACCAACGGCAAAACCAACGAGGAGTCGGCCAATGATGAGCATCGCAACATGAGCGGCGCCAGCCATGATCGCACCGCCAATGACACCCCAGATGCAACCGAAAGCAATTGCTTTTCGACGACCGAGTTTATCGCTGGTGATACCGACTGAGGCACTGCCCAACCAAGCTCCTGCTTGGTACATAGACACGATGGCGCCCCGAAGGGGAGGATCTGGTTTCCCGAAGTAGGTGAGGAATGAGCTCAGCGCCAAACTAGGCGTGATGATGCCGGAGTCACTGAGCCGGTCAGCATGAAGATGAGTGATGGAGCATGTTGGCTTACAATCCATAGAGAAAGCCTCCTATTCCTAAGAAAATAGAAGTCAAGAAGGGCTTGCTAAGCCAAGCGTCACTCTTCATCTTTGCAACCGTTTAAAATATCTTAAGAACAATATGATTCAATATCCTCAGCTCATTTATCTCAAAGCGATGCAATGCAACCTCTTTATCTAAACTCGGGGTAAAATTAACCGAAAAACAAGGATGTCGGAGTGTCCCACCAATCTGGGGGAGGCAAAAAAGCTTAGAACATCGATCCTAAATGACAAAAACACTTAGGTGAACTTAGTGGTCAGTCATATTACCCTCAGACCAATTATTTCTGGCATTTGACCTCTGCTTCGAAGTTTTCTTACTTCCCCAGGGCCCGCCCGCTAATTTCTAGCTCAGTGGAGCACCCCGGGTTTAAACATCTCGGCATAACCGGTTGTAGTTTAGAACGCGGGGTTGGGAATAACATGACAACTCGCCTCGAGAAGTTAGAGTCATTAGGGCATCCTTTAATACCTTTAGTATGAGTCGTTGACGCGGGGGTGGCTTATCCAGTCTTTTGGGTTCGGCAGTTGAGGGTGGCAGTTGAGCTGTTTCGGTTGCATGTATGCGTGGTTTCGGCTTCTTTTATTACCGGATGATAGCCGACTGACAAGGGACATACACCTCGCTTCCAGACATAGCTTTTCCCTTGCTCTTTGACAGAGGAAGAATCTGTTCAGTACTGGCAAGGTTTTGCTAAACTCACTCTAAGTACTGACAAGATGGTGGTCAAACTCATCGTCTACGCCGTCGTCGCTCTAGGCCTGGCATATCTCGCCCTCATATTCCCAAGGGTAAGCATAATCCACCAATGACAACCGTCCCTTTACCAATTCTCACCAACACTCACAAACTCAGCTCCAACAAGAATGGAAGCTCTACTCCCACCGTTCGCAACTTCCCCCAGGCCCCAAAACCATCAGAACCGGCATCCGCAAACCATGGCTCTGGTTCCAAGAACTCAGCCAGCAATACGGCGATGTCGTCTATCTCCAGCTCGGCCCAACACCAACCATAATCCTCGGTTCCGCACAAGCAGCCTGGGATCTTCTCGAGAAGCGCGGCGCTGTATTCTCCTCGCGCCCACGATTCATCATGGGCGGTGAACTACTCTCCGGCGGGATGAGAGGTCTTATGGCGCCTTATGCTTCGTATTGGAGGCGGTGGAGAAAGTTGTTGCATAGTGGTTTTATGCAGAGGCAGAGTGAGACGTACAGACCGATTCAGAGTCTCGAGTCAAAGGTTTTGATGTTTGACCTTTTGAAGAGGCCTGCTGATTTTAGGATGCATTTGGAGAGGTATGCTGCGTCGGTGATTGTTACTGTTACTTATGGACGGCGGGTTGAGGATGTGAGGAGTGATATTGTGGTGAGACGCAATGCTGAGGCTATGGAGCGTCTGACTATGGTCAAGTGAGTTTACCTCTACTCCATACCCGATCTGATTGCTGACAGATGTTGTAGTATTCCCGGAAAGTACGCCGTCGAGCGCTATCCGGCTCTCAAATATCTCCCTAGCTTCTTGGCCCCATGGAAAATCGAAGTTCTTCAGCAACGCCAGAAAGACATCCAACTCTATACAGAACTCATGGATGAGGTTCGCGAAAAGGTCGCTAAAGGTACTGCACCAACCTGTTTCGCGAAACATCTTCTCGAAGAACAAGAGAGCTTAGGCATGAGTGATCTGGAAATTGCTTACACTGCTGGATCACCTTTCGGTGCTGGTGTTGAAACGGTAAGCTGTCCGCCGAGAGAGCCTGATATATAGACTGACCATTAACAGTCTTCTGGCTCACTCGCAAGCTTCCTTCTCGCCTGCGTCAAGTTCGGACCTCAATTCATCCCCAAGGCTCAAGAAGAGCTGGACAGAGTAGTTGGAAGTGATAGACTCCCCACGTTTGATGATCTGCCAAAGCTGGAATACGTTAGAGCTATCGCATCCGAGACTCTTCGATGGAGACCTGTTGCTGTACTAGGAGGTACACCCCATGCTAGCACTGCGGATCACGTCTACAAGGGCATGTTTATTCCCAAGGGAAGTACCATCATCGCACCACTTTGGACCCGTAAGTATCGCATTCATTAATTGTTTAACAATGGCTGATATTGTCAGTGCATCTTAACGAAGCCGACTTCCCTGAACCTCATGAGTTCAGACCTGAGCGCTTCATGGAGAAGCGAGAGTACCCCGGCACACTTGGCCATAGTGCTTTCGGCTGGGGCCGACGAATTTGCCCGGGCATGCACCTCGGAGCTGCGTCAGTCACGCTCAACATTGCGCGCATCTTATGGGGCTTCGAGGTCAACCCCGAAAAGGATGAGAAGGGACGGGACGTTGAAGTTGATATGTAAGTTGAAAGGCTGATCGCGAAGAAAACTTGGTGCTAATTTTGTGTAGCTTCGCTTATTCGGAAGGCTTCAACTCGAGCCCGTTACCGTTCCCTTGCTCAATTACACCTCGGTCAGTGAAGCATGCTGAGGTCATTGAGAGTGAGCATAACAACGCTTTGGAGGACTTGATGGAGTATACTGCTGTCACAAGCAAGATATCTTGACGTAATGACTAGCAAAAGATCAGAAACTTCGGTATAGGAAGACACGAAGACTAGTTTAAATGGGCCTTTTATTATTGCTCTTAATAATACCTCTCGTAGTAAGCGTGAACGGACTCATCCACTAACTTTAATGAGCTTCTTCAACGATTCCACGGCTTCAACCGTATACTCATTCATATCCGTATTCTCACCCTCAAGCCCATCAAACACCTCCACCGACAACCAACTCCTAAAGCCCGTCTTCAGTACAGCATGCAGCATATCCTGAACCGGCAAATACCCGCCATCGCACGGCAATGGCCTGTAATCATGGCTCCACCTCGCTCTAGGTCGACTTCCCTCTTCATCATTTTTATCCTCAATAGGAGGATCCATCTTGTACGCATCTGAGATCTGCAACAAGTAAATCTTGTCCGCCGGAACAGTAGAAGCTAGTTCTTCAAGACTGTTGTGCCAGCGAGTTTTGCGCTCTTCGTCGCTTCTTGCTTCAATTAGGCCGTTCTTGGTAGTCGGATCGCCCCATTCTAGACCGGCAGTTTGGAAGGTGTCGAGACAGAGGCCGATGTTGGGTCTGTTGGCCTTTTGCACGATCTGCCAGACTGATTTCCATGTTGGAGCGTGCGTGGCCCAGCACCAGTTTCCGTAGGCGATGCTGAAGCCTTTTTCGGCGAGAAGGTCTGCTAATTCCGCTAGGTCGGAGGCAAGATCATCGAATGAAGATGAGATTCCCTCGGAGTCAGATGAGCCAACCTATCAATATCAGTAACTGAGGGGACACAAGAATTTGCGAAGCTGACCTGTAGCAATGTGATACCAGCAGCCTCCATAACCTTGACCCAGCCCTTGGCCTTATGAAAAGCCTTCTTCCTCTGCTCGTCATGTTCGCCTTTCTTCCATCCTTCAAAATTCGCAAAAGGCTGAAGCATCATGATCTTCAAACCCAGCTCATCCGTCAACGACTTGATCTGCTTCGCGACATCCGCGAGCGTGTCATAGTCGTCCTCTCTTGGTTGAGATCCACTAAGAAGCTTTCCATACTCAAGGATATCCGGCATAGATAGCTCAATTCCGTCGAAGCCGGCTTTTCGAATGGCGCCGAGCTTATCAGGGAGGCTGGCCTTGATCTTCATGGGGATGCTGCATGATGCGAACGAGATGGGGATCTGAACCCCTTGGTATTGGATCACCATATTGAGAGTAATTAAAAGGTGAAAAAAGGGTTTATAAGTGAGATGTTGTTTTGTTTAGGTTGACACTGAGTGCTCCATTGAAGTCATGGCAAAAAGGCTTCTGACGATGGTTGACGTCATCTCAACCGTCATCATGGCTCCATTTATGCAGTTCATATTTGACGACAAACCAACGTAATCCTGCAATCTGCTTTATTTTAAGTGGAGTTTCATTGGAGCACCATGAGGTAACTTATTGCAAAGCCCTTTCTGCTCCTAGAGGGTGGCGCGATAAGCAGACTGTAGGAAGCCATTCGTAGCTTGGATGGAATAGGAGAAACTGTCTTTATATAAGAGGAAGGGCCATCTCACCCTACCATTAAGCCATATTGTACCCTGAAAAGTTTACTGATATGTTAATGCAGCACTACGCGCCGACTCCGAGCGGGCTGCCCCGGTGCGGCGCTTGTATGCAGCGACATAGTGTTCTGAGCGTCTAAACTGACGCAGCAAGATTCTTGCTTCAACTAATTGGTTGATTAGACACTACCATTAAATTCCGAAGAGCTCCTAGAGCTTAGTTTAGTAAAATTTATTTTTCTTTTCTTTCTTTCTTTACTTTGAAACATGCTAGATTAATGTATTTTATTAAATTCTTATATGCTTAAACTATACATTAAGCATCTACTTTTGCTGATGCCCCCTTGCCCTTGTAAAGGTATAAGAAATAAGGCCGACTGGTGTGCTTTGCCAATTTTATATCATCCCTTGCTCTCTGGATGACCAAGTTTATCTGAGGATCGCCATAGCAAACAACAGACGAGTTGGTGTAATTATCTGCCATGAATTGTTGCTTCCATTTGTGCAAGATTGCATTTTTCTCGTCTTGGGTCAAATCATGACTACCCTCTCGAGCTGCCATGAGCCCTACTGCAATATCATCCCCGTGTTCCTTTGTGTTCGACCCCAGCAGGATACATGTCCTTACTCGTGGATGAGTGTATGTCTCCCCTAACAGAAATGCAGCCCACCCATGAGTCTGGTCATCAAATGTAAGGCCGAATTCGATCTTACCCATAAGTGGGCTCACAAAGCTACTACAACCATATGAGGCTGCACAATGCCAGTTGACTCGCGAATATGAAGAGTCAAAGATAAGAAAAAACTCCAGAGTATCGGAACGTAGATGGCTTATCTGCTCCTTTACGCTTTCCAACATTTTGCCGTCTGACAGTTGGTTCATGACTAGGAGAGACTCCGTGTTAAATCTCCAAGGTGGAGCTGTCGATATAATTACTGGCCGACGAGGGTATGCGAATCTTGAAACATAAAGCGAATCGCCGACCCTGCGACCAACAACGCGAATACACGCTGCCTCCTTGCGCCAATATCCTGATGTAGCTTGTAGCAAAACAAACCAAGAATCGTCTACCGTGAAAGAGACCACCTGCATTGGTATAATCCCAAACATTGGTACGGCTGGCAGGCGAATGGACAAGCCAGCATTTGTCATGGAGAAGACAGATATGTCGTGCTTTTCAAAGGTCTTGAAATATCCAGTGCGCTCAAATGCAGTCGGCCATGGAGCAAGAAGGTTCGCCCAGTTGTTTGGAACATCCTCATTCCATTCCCAGCAGAAAATGGTTTGATCGTTGGATCTTTTGATGATCTCTTCCTGAAGCCGGAAGAATGCTCTTTTCCCTTCTCCATACAGCAATGGCATGCTTATATCAAATATACCAAGCATACAATATGCCATATCCTCTGTACGTGTTGTGGTTCTTTTGGCCAACCAAGACATCCTCTTCGCGATAGGAGCCTCGTGAATGCTTGCCATACTATTGAGATATTTCTTATCAATTGATGTGATTGATGTGATCAAATGGGTCACAGACTTCTTTTTCCACCCTATTACACTCCAATCTGCGGCATAAAACATCAGGCGTCTTGGCGCTATAAGCTCTTGAAGAGTCCAGCCTCGAGTGAACCAACGACTTTTCTTAATTTGTGAATGGAGCAAATCTTCAGGTTGATGCGCAGTAGGGACATCAGCGAGGTAAGCAAAGCACACTTTAGACTTCTGATAGTATGCAAACATCGAATTGATGGCTTCCGTCAACTCTGCTGAACTGCTCTTGTCGATACAATTGGTATCTACCCAGAGCCACTCCAACTTGTGATTCAGAGCTTCATTGCAGGCTTTCATGATCTTCGAATATCCGCGCTTCGATGTGGCTTGCTGACGGTTCTGCCAGTCTTGGAAGGTAACTTCTTGTTCTTCCCAAGCATGAGATAAGATGGCATAAGGAGGCGTGTTATCGTTAAAGAACTCATGGAGCTCTAAAGTTTTCGTGTTGATGAGCCTCATTGGGGATGAATAAGACAACAAAAACCTGGTTTGAAAGATTGTATAAGATATCGGTACATCGGCTTTGATGAGTTGACCATTTTATGTGATGGCGAGCGGGGTAGGGCATAAACAGCTGAGTCTGCCTGACAACTTTTCTGCACGTCTGATTTGCTGGCGATGTAATTCACGTCACAGCCTTGTTTGTGATTTCATGGCCCATAGCGTAAGTCAACCAACAGGCTAACAAGTATCCATCGCTCAAAGCGAGGTGCAGTGTGTAGGAAGAAGACAGGGACTTCTTGATTCTCAGCCAATCTAAAACACTACCGGCCTTCAAATGTGAGATATCATCAGCGATACGAAGATTTGGTGGCTGCAATTTACCATCAATATTTTAGCAATTACAAGTTACAGTGGTCTCATTGTTGATACCAAGAGCTAGCTCTAAATTTACACTAACGCTAGTCCCCCCAAGATTAGGCCAAATCACGTGCCATCTGGAGCTCAATTCCGATCGGTTTAGTAACTTCTGATTCGTTATCTCAACCTCCTTCTTTTAATGGCCCATGATGCGTAAATACATGAGCAAGCGGCAAAGACCCTGCGACTTCTGCCGTTCTCGTAAAACCGCTTGTCGGATTGAGTCTTCCCCTCCATGTCGGTTATGTCAGCAATACGGGCGAGAATGCACTTTTGTAGAGGCCGCCCGACCTCGCAAGAGACAGCAAACGGTCGAGACCAGCCCTGGATATCATGACGCAGAGGATACAATTGGATCATCAAGTGGCGCTATAGAAGAGCCTTTCACATCGTTTAATCACGATGAGATCTCGCCGGCAGAATCGGGCGGCTTTCCCGACATTAACATGGACTTCCTTCAAGACCTCGACATGGACGCTCTTGAATATCAGTTCATGTTCCAAACACCCGATAACAACCCTCCATCTACCGCAGCTGAATCAACGGATGGTTCATACAGCAAGATCTATCCCTTGTTAGATGGACATGAAAATCTCCACCCAGAAATGCTTGGGATCAGTGGAGATATGGATCCTTATCTGCTCCAGCGCTATCAATCAGATGAGCACGGCACATTCAAGTTCAAACAGCTCGCGATACGATCAGTGAACAACAACCCGCCCGTCCAGTTTCTAATTTCACAACCGTCGCTATTTGCTCAAAGTCGGAAAGAGGCTGGACATACTGGCGTGTCAATATCATCACAAAGAGTCGAGCTTGAGAAGGCCATCCCTCAAAACATGGGCAAAAGGTTGATAAGTCTTTACAACAAATTCATCGCACCACATTACCCAATATTCTCAACAGAATCCCCTCCTGATCCGGCAACGAGCTCGCCTTGTTTGCTGGCAGCTATCTACTCAATTGCTCTCCCTTTCGCCATGTACGACGACCAACTCTGCATTGATATGGCCTATGACTCACCCGATGCTGAAGACCTAGCCCATCTTATCAACTCTGCAGTTGCTTTCGACATTCACTCCGCAAATCTTGCCACTGTTCAAACTCTGCTTTTACTCATCACCCGACCTTCTTCCAACCCTCTTGTGTCAGATGCATCCTACCGATGGACAACAATGGGAACGCTAGTATCAGCAGCTACGAACATCGGCCTTCATCTCGATCCCTCTCTTTGGAACATCCCGCCCGCTCAAATAGCTGCGAGACGGAGACTCTCATTCTTTGTGTATGCCCTTGATAGATGGTTGGCAGCTGCTTTGGGAAGGCCGCCTCATATCAGCCGCGCAAATTGGCTGGTGGATGAACTGTCAGCTCAAGATGAGCATGCTTCTGGCCTTGATGCACCGCAATGGACTGATACAATGGCTTTTTCAGGCCTAACATCTTCCCTAGCCTCCACTCTCGATCGTCTTTAGTAAGCAAACTTCTGCCATTCACCGCTGTCTTTTTAAGCTGACCTCCGTTTTGCTCTCTTCGTTCATCTAGTCTTATTGGAAGACCAGAAGAGATGAAAACAACCGTACTTGAGCTCTGCGAATCTTTGGACCGCACGAATTCCGATAGGAACAGGTCAACAGATCCTAACAATGTCAAGTCGATGCCTGGAATAGCCATCAAGCTTGGTTACTATTACACACAACTACTCATACTACGCGCCGCCGTCCACGCCCAAAATTCTGACCCCTCAACATCCAACTCTTCAGACCAATGGTCCCCACGCGAGAGCCTGAAGACAGTTTTGGAACAATATTCTGACTTTCTCAAAACTCTCAAGAGCGATGAGACAGCGGAGCACTGGCCACCTTGGTGCCAAAGCGCATTCTCATCACTCTGCTTTGCCATGCTATTCATGTTTGTCTCAGCTACTACTTACGAAGAAGCACTTTCGTGCATGGAGCTACTTCAATCAACGCGGAGGCAAATGCGTCTCAAGGCCAATGCTTTCGTAGTCATCCGATTAGGCTTGCTGAGAATGGACGCCATATTCTGGCGAGGTGTCGACCAGGTACTCAAATTGGAACCGCACGTCAAGCTTGCGTTGGACTCGTCAAAACATGCAACATAAAAATCTATATAATTCTGCTTACAATAATGATCTGGTGGGAAGGGTGCTCAGAATGTTCTCGATGCTCTTGACCGCATCCAGAGCCATACCATAGCCAGCTTGAAAGCCTGTACCGCCAGCGCCGTAATTGTGCACGATCACGCGTCTCTCTCCGTTGACTGGTATCTCATCACGCTCAATTCTTGCGCCACCTTCACGAGATGGCCGCATGCCTGCGAAGGCAGCCAAGACTTCAGGCTCCTTCTGCTGTAACTCTTTGCTTAATTCTGTTGTTCTTTGGAGAATGGACTCGCTCTCCGAAGAGTACGTTGCGCTATCACTGTCATTTTATTAGTCGTGTTCTACGCTTCAGCATCAAGAGACTTACTCATTGCCCTTCTGCATATATCCTCCCAAAATGACATTACCATTTGATCCAGGTCTCGGGATGACATACGTCTCATAGTCCTTGCCGTGGCGCATGACATTAGTACTGACATGAGATGCCCTCACGAGCAGAACCTGGCCTCGAGTTGGATAGCACTTCTCGTCTTGCACGCCTGCAAGTGTCTTTGCTGCGTTGCCTGTGCAATTGAAGACAACTTTCGTGGCCGGATTGTTGTACGCCTCATAGATACTGCCGAGCTTTCGGCGGATGAACCGCACGCCAAACTCTTCTTTCAACCTGTTATACAGATATAGGCAGTGAGCGGGCGCGTTGACAGTCAAGGTTGTGAATGCACATCCAAACTTGACGCCTTTGGGAAGCTCTTGGGCAGACAAGGCTCGGAACTACAGACTGTCAGTCCCTTTGAATGATCCAAAGCATGTAGCATTAATATTGGCTCACATCGTCGAGGTAATCGGCCATGGCCTTGATCTTGTCATGCGGCACATTATCATCCCAAAACTCAATCGACGGCGTCCTCTTGACGAAAGACTTCTCAGAGTCTTGTGCAGCAAGCTTCTTCAAGTGCGAATAACCGTGGCGATCCCATTTTATCGCATTGGCATCAGTGCCAGAAATGGCAGAAAAGTTACAACCAGCCCTGATCCGTCTATCAGTGCAGCTCACGGCTTAAATTTGAGAAAGGCTTACCAGGGTGAAGTATATGATGGCGAAGTGTCGCCGGGTAGATACTCAGCTATGACCGTTATGTTCTTTCCGTAGCCTTGCTGAGATAGGACGAAAGCGACATCGAGGCCAATGATTCCAGCCCTGGCCAGAGTGGTTCAGTTTGAGATCACAGAGTTTTGATAAGGCGACTTACCCGACGATGACGATGCTATCAGACGCCATTCTTGGTCTTCAGTTGCAATTAATAGATAATTATCAATTGGTATCGTGATTAGATAGAAGAATTTACTTCTGTATGGAGGACACTTGACATTTATCTTAGGTTGCTCAATCTTTTTCACGATGCCGGCTAACAACCGCGGACATGTCCGATTTCGCTTAGCTTCGGCCAACCCTTGTCCACTTTCATCGGCGTCGAATGTGATTGGTGGCGTTCGCAGAGTTGGCCGCGGGAAACATCCCCACGGAAAGATTGTTGAGCCTGGAGACATGAATCGTACGATAACTCGGTAACTGTCGACGGTGACTGGCGAAATGGATGGTAAATGAGAGAAACAAGGCGACAAAGCCATACAAATGAGTCATTCGTTCTCAGTCAATGGCCGCTTGTATACTCAATATCAACATTTGCACTGTAGGGTAGTCGGTTGCACCAGGACGTAAGTAAATAAACCTTTCGTTCAGTCCTTCAATGGTCAGTGGTTCGCATATTCATCACCGTACGATGCCATCGAGGTGAAGATACAGTTAGAATAATTTGTCATCTATGAACCTATCCCATAAAGGAGAAGCGAGAAAACTTAGTACCTCTTATCTAAGTAACACAAAGATTTAGGTAAACTCAGTAATCTTTTGAGAACTTTAGACCAGTTTATCTTGAAATCCTAATTCAATACCCCCTGCGGCTCGTGTACACTTCTTAGTAACTCGGCCGTATCCTCAATGAACTCAAAAGCCTTGGCCAATCCCCTCTCTGGATGGTTATAATGTGCAAAAGCATGAGGACAGCCAGCATATCTCTTCATAGTAACCTCGTTCCCACCATCCTGCAACAATCGCCCATAGTACTCCCCCTCATCTCGCTCCAGATCAAATTCTGCCGTGACGATATGCGCCCGGGCAAGGTTTTTGAAGTTTGGAGCAATGACTGGGGTGAGAATCCACTCATTGTTCAATTTCTCCTCAAGCTCGTCTGTCAAACCACGTCAGCATCATCCTTGGAGTCACTATGACTGTACTCACCCGCATCCTCGCTCACGAAATATTTCAAGAACCATTGTTCTCGCCCAAGAGGTCCCCATGGCACGCCCTCTAGCTGGTGCACACTCTCATAGGGACAGTTCTCTGCTGTTAACCTTTTTATCTTGGAATTACAGTAGCGCATGTCTGTAGCTGGGACAATCATGAGCTGCAACTTGATGTCGATGCCCTCATCGCGAGCAAAGTGGCCTAGAACAGCAGACATGTGACCACCTGCCGAAAGACCGCCGAACGAGACGCTCTTAGGGTTGATGTTAAGCTCAGCCGCGTTGTTTATGGTCTGCGTAAAGTTAGCGAGGTGGCTCATACAATAGGACTAGTCGAAGGCTTGCCCATTTCACAGCATCCCAGCAGTCATAGATAGCTGTTGGATACCTATACTCAGGACCCATGCGGTAATCAACATCAATGACTTTAATGGACGCCTTGTTGCACATATGCTGACACCATGCCGCTTCAGATTGAAGTCCGCCTAGCACCCAGCCTCCACCGTGAAAGTTCAAGTGAACCGGGAAAGGTCCCGGCCCATCAGGAGTGTAGATTCTAACAGTGACCGAGCCTTCTGGCGTCGTCACTGGGATTCGTCTATCCTCAACATGGAAGACTTCGGGGCCTTTGTATGTTGGGTATGTGAAGCTGTATTTTGCTGGATCGAGACGATATTCTTCAATGCTGACTTCATCAGCTCGAACCATAGAACTCCCATGAGTGTTCCATAATTTTCGCCATTCTGGGTCAAGGCCAGGGTATTCATCTGGTCCTATTTCCAAGCGCTTCAGGCTTGGAAATGAGGCTGTCACCTCTTCAGTTGCTGTAGTAGTATAGGACATGGCCAAGATAACAAAGATGATAGTAACAAATCAATGAAACTCACTAGATAAATTCCATTAAGACGCCCATTTTTAGGAATACTTATTTTATCTCCCATATAAACCGCCTCCAACATCGGCGTCACTTTTGATTGGCGGCGTTCTCAACGCCGATCAACCACGCTATCTCTTCAGATAGCGCCAGATAGGCCGTCAAAGGCCGCCTATCAGAACCCACAGCGATAACCCCGCGTTATCTCTCAGCAGGGTTCCCAGCAGAATGGGTCTGCCGGTCCGGGGTAAGTTTCTCCAACTCATGATGTTTATATACAGGGCGTCGCATCCCGAGAAATGAAGAACCCACCATCGTTCGAGAGTCGAATCATCCCTTTGTTACTGAGTTAGAGAATATGACGACTGAAATCAACATGGAGAAGAAGATTGAGAGCAATCCCGTTGATGCTAAGAGCATTGCGGGACGTGAGGAGCAGTGGCAAGGTTTGAGGAGGGTTCCTGACAAGTTGCCCAAGATCGCTTTGTTGATCTTGGCGGTCGAGGTAAGGCCTTCAAGTCTCCTAAGTACTTGGAATACCGGGAGTTGGAGTGACTGACATCATATAGCTCGGTGAGCGATTTACCTACTTTGGTCTCTCTGGACCGATCCAGAATTACATCAAGTATGTTACAATCATGACACTTCGGCACTCGTCATGCTAACAACTTTCAGCAACCCCTATGACCCCAGCTCCGATCTTCCTGGTGCCCTTGGAAAGGGCCAGGCCGTAGCCACAGCTCTCGGCAACTTCTTCAAGTTCTGGGCCTACGCTTCGACAGTCATCGGCGCCATCGTCGCTGGTAAGTCCATAACTTAACCTTGCTCGATCGCTTATGTCTAATTGATAAACTCCAGACCAATATCTTGGCAAGTTCCGAGCCATATGCTGCGCCTGCGTCATCTACGTCATCGGTCTCGTCATCCTCGTCTCAACTTCAACACCTACAGCCCTTCTCAACAATGCCGGCCTCGGAGGCCTCGTCGCTGCCATGGTCACAATTGGTCTGGGAACTGGTGGTATCAAGGCCAATGTTACGCCTATGTGTGCTGAGCAGTATCAGCATTCGCAGCCGGTTCTCAAGACTCTCAAGTCAGGAGAGGAGGTCATTGTTGACCCTGAACTTACTGTGCAGAGACTCTTCATGTGGTAAGACACGTTTACTAAGTCTAGGATATACACCCGCTAATCAACGTCAAGGTTTTACTGGGTCGTCAACATTGGAGCTCTTTCACCGCTCATCACAGTCAACGTTGAAGCTCACCATTCATTCTGGTTGGCATACTTGGTCCCACTGATGTAAGTCTTTCACCTGACATACCCAAACCCACTAGCTGACTACATTAATCGCAGTGCTATTCTCATCTCTGCCGCCGTTTTCATCTCCGGTCGAAACAAGTACATCCGCGTTCCTCCAGTTGGCTCAGCTATTCTCGATGCGTGCCGCACAACGAGCATCGCCATCAAGGAGAAGGGCTTCGAGAATGCACGACCATCAATCCTTAGAGCAACAGGCCACAATGACAAATACCCATTGGCCAGTCAAGAGAGATACACCGATGAGTATGTCGGGGATGTCAAGCGGGGACTCAAGAGCTGCAAGGTATGTTATCAATCTTGCGATCTTTAAGATGAATACTTACAGTTGTGTCTAGATGTTCCTTTTCTTCCCATTCTACTTTATCTGCTGGAACCAGATGTGGAATAACCTCATCTCCCAAGCCGGGACCATGGCTCTCCACGGAACACCCAATGATCTTCTCCAGAACCTCGATCCCATTGCCCTTTGCTTCTTCATCCCCTTCCTCGACCGTAAGTAATCTCCTAGGACATCCTCGTCTATCACCCTGACTCTAACGTTCGATGCTTCAGTGATCGTATATCCCCTTCTGCGAAAGTACAGAATCGACTTCGACCCAGTCACCCGCATCTTCATGGGTTTCATGTTTGCCTCTATCTCGATGGCCTACGCATGCGTTCTGCAGCATTATATCTATAAGTCACCGCCAAACAGTGTCCATGTCTGGATCCAGGCTCCAGCGTACATCCTCGTGGCCTTGTCCGAAGCCTTTGTCATCATCACAGGTCTCGAGCTAGCCTTTACCCAGGCACCAAAGAAGTAAGCTATTCATTCCGTCCCGGGCATCCAAGGGGAGCAAGAAAACTCAGGACCTCTTACCTAAGTAATGAAAAGACTTGGGTAAACTTGTCTAAAGTTCTAGTAAGATATCCTAAGACTTAGGTAAACTTAGTATATCTTACTAGGACTTTAGGCCAGTTTATTTTGGCGCCCTAATTTAACTTCAAAAGTTTCCTTACTGACCATAACCTCTTAGTCTTCGATCCGTCATCTCAGCTCTGTTCTGGCTGACTATTGCCGTGGCTGCCGCGATCTGCATTGCACTTGGTGCAGTTTCTCAGGATCCATATCTCGTGTGGATGTATGGAGCTGTAGGAATCTCAGGGTTTATTGCTGGTTGCACATTTTACGCTTGCTTCTATAAGGGGCGGAAACAACATCTTTCGCGAGATGAGATAGTCATCGAAGGCAGTTTAGGAAACTAGAACTGGCAAGAATTTACAAAATATATAGCTCGCCCAATACAGACCGACCTTTTTGTTTATACATCCAATCGGAAGAGTAGCGGATATGACCAGTATTTATGAACTGGAAAAGGTCAGAATATTTAAACAGTGCGAGGGATCTAAGAACGGCGACAATAGGCATATTAAGTGCCTTTGCAGCTTGTAAAACACCAGGGGGAAGTATAAGCAGGCGAAGAGGAAGGAGTCTATAAAGTGCTTCTTAGGCAAATAGATAGTTAAAAGGGACCATCTTTATAATCTAATAGATAGCAATATCTGTATAATAAGTATAAAATACAGCACATCTTCGGGTAAGATATTGAGGTCCATATCTATAGTAAAGTATCAGAAAAATGAGAGATTTCGGACGCAACCAGGCTATTGATAAATGCCTCGAGGATAATGAAAATGATGTCATTCTCGGCCCAGCAGGTAGCGAGATTGACGATTACTACAGCGCCGCTGGTAGGTCCTCGTGAAAGTTCATAAATCTTGATACTGACGCGGGCACAGGTTACCCAATGGCTTGCCTTCCTTTGTCTTATTGCGACTACAACATGCGTCCATTTGGAATTTGTGCACTAGCTTCAGAGTATCAAGAAGGCCTACTGATCCAACTGATGAGTGCTTGGGATGGGGTTGTGGAGAGAAAGCGAGTGTTGCCTAGATGCCCTGAGGGACCTACACCCCCTGCTTGCACTTGGGATAATTCAGTGATCAGGCACCGCTGGTTAGAGCCCTGTGGCTACTTAGGGGTTTACGAAGGAACGTAAGGGGATGGTCTCTTTGTCATTTAGAGCTTACAATATAAACATCAAGCCCTTCTTCTCACTGCTTTCTAATCTGAATCTAATATGCTACTTGGCCGATTGCTGGCCGAAAGGTTAAGATTTAGGGTGAAAGCTAACGTGAAGATACGTGAATGGTGAAGAGATGCTCTCCTATGCTAACTAAGTTCATTGTTCTGGATATATGCTCTCGTCCACATGTCTCAACTGCGAATAAGATATCTAGTTCACAGTTTAGACATAATATCAGGATTCCTGACCAATTGCTATAGCATAAATGCTAATAGAAACTTCGTTATTATACTCTGTCAATCAGAGTCGTCATACGACACCGTAGCTTTACGCTGAATAGTATTTTTAAAGCCAAGCTGCCCCTCAGTAATTAACAAGCGGAATTCTCTTAGGAATAGAATATTCTTCGACTCCTCACATTCCTGTGACTTCCTTCACCTTGATCTGACCTGACCGACCGTCCAGCAAAAACGCCGACAAAATGGTCCAGTGGTCCTTCTTACCCGTCGAGATCCGCTGCATGATTTTGGAGGCCCTGACAGCACACCAATCCATCGCACCGTATGCCTCGGTGTCAAAAGAATGGCGAACCGTCATTGAAAAAAAGACATTTTCTCATCTCAGACTCCACCCCTCATGTCTCGACCACCTCCAGCAGCTCAGCGATCACTGCAGGGGGATGATTGAGCATCTATGGCTCAACATAGAGCTCAAAGGATATACATGTCGATCTTGCCATAAGAGAGAGTCGTCTACACTGTCATACTCCATTGCAAGGATTCTGAACGAGGCCATCACCAGGCTATTCACCATCCTGACAACATGGAGACAGCCTTTGACTCTGGAACTGAATGCTTACAGTCCAAGCGACTCGGAACACTGGTTCAAAAACAGTTACTTCGGGGCTCCTGGCGAAGATAAATTCGAGTGTCAACCGCATAGCGCAGATCCCATTCACGATCCAGAGCATGGGTGGTCCATGGGCCGTGTCACTAAAGCGCCACCAGACGACGCTCTACGACGACCTTTTGGACTATCTGAGCTTAAATTTCGGCAGGGCCTCCCATCAGTCCACGCCGTGACTAAGTTTGTTCTGCGCCGACAGTGCCGTCAGCAGTTCAATCCTGACACCATACAATACCTTTGGTCAAGGCTCCCAAACCTGGAAGAGATCAGCTATGAGCTGTGGCAATCACACATGAAAGTGGTACAATACGTTTCGGATATAGGCAAGTGATAAGATGAAAAGTAAATGATGTTCCAGCGCTGACAAAATAAATGATAGGTTTTATAAATACGATCTACAGCCTCCCGGAAAGCGTTAAAAAAATCACCATATTCGAAGATTTCAATGAGAATTTCTTGGAATTGTATGCTCTTGGTAGAGGTATTCTCTCAGAGCTAAATCCAGAACGAGTCAGACTTCCCTACCCCATCCTCGGCACCATGTTTGCCGCTCAAAGCCGGCAGCTCGAGCATCTTTCCGTCTCTTTCATGATCGATGCACGCCATTTCTTCAATGCGTGTCTACCAACTTGGAGATGGCCTCAGCTACAAACTCTCTCATTGACAAGCCGAGCGGTCATCAACAACGACCGTCAGACGAATGCGCTCCTTCAAAAAGCTGCAAAAGTCGCGCTCCACATGCCTAAACTTCATACACTGACTATATGGCATGGAGAAAGAAGAGAAGCTTGCGCTTTCACCTATCATCGAAAGGATGCTTCAATATACTGGCAAGGCACACAAGATGTGGAGCTGGAGTCTGAGACTCTCGACGCATGGGAGAAAGTAGCCAAAAAATACGCTAAGAGAGTGCTCACAGTTAACAAAAGACTGTTCATGGAGAATATCACGTCTCATGGGGACGCGGTTCATCATTTGGGTCTGCGCCATGTCGTTGACAGAGTGTCGCTACAGCAGATAAGAGCAGAGAACCGAGTCTCTTGGCTTGGAGCAACTTGAAAGTCTGGTTTTACGGCGATAAATTGTGGCTACAGCAGTTAGCCTAGGTGAATTGGATGATGTTACTACCAGGCTATTACGAGGAGTGGATGGGCACCTTGATCATGGAATACTCGCCGCGGAACATAGACGTCGAGAAATACGCAGTCTTCAGTTCCTGTCCAATTAACAGCCTTCGAAGGATGCGACATGTTCCGGATCGAGGTCCTGGCAAGGGTAACCCAGGGGATGTCTACCGCCAGGCGGATTCTTGAGCACGTTTGGATCCTATCTGTCACGGCGGGGGTCTTGGTGTCAGTCTTATTTGGGAGATCGGCTAGGCCGAAACGGATTGGCTAGGCCCCAAAGCGAACATTCTCGAATAAATAGACTTCTGATGAATTAGCATGATTCATGCGTTATTATGATATGTCGCACGTTGTTGTCCCGAGGAACGGGTTTGGCTTGATATGACCCCCAAGGTAGATCCAAAGTCGGAAGGGCTGCTGCTCCATGAGCCATAGGAATAAGGCTCAAGGAGCCGAGTAAGAGGGTCTTTATCCATAGCTGCGAGCTCCTTTGGTGTCATAGATGGAGTGTTGACTCGTGAATATATTGGGTTGCTTGCATTCTTAAGCTCATCATATACTGTCAAGTTCTTTCAATTCAGCTCTGCACGAACCGATATGACATTCCGCTAGTGTGTACAAGGTGGTTGCCACATCCCCGTACCGTAATATTAGCTGCTGAATAAATAAGAAAGCATTGTTTGACTGGAGTGTGGGTGGCACGTATTTTGAAGCTAGGTCGCCGGGAAGCCTGTGAGTGAAGGTCTGGAATGAGATCAGGCCATGGTGAGGTCTACTAGGACTTGACTTTTCACGATCACTTCGAGCGCCTGAATTTGATCTCTCTTGCTGTGACACTTCGGAAGAAGATCGCGTTTACGTCTGAGGGACGGCGAGAATGCTCTATTGCGGCGGACACTGCTTGGAAGCCGATCTAAATGACATCCTATAACTTGTCTGGATTATTGACGCAGTGGACCGAGTTTACGGTGTCCAGGTGCAGATCGTTAACATCCCTCGATACGTAAATGCTAGAGCCTTTGCAGTTCTTCTTCCTGGATAAAATTGGCATCAGTAAGTCAGACACAAGCCAGTAGTAATCTTACTCATATAAGTAGCAGAACGTGCTTTTACGAAGGTGAATGCTGTTAACCTTGAACTTGCTACTGGAGAATTAGTAAAGCTAGGTACGATTATTGACGCAAAACATGCCTGGAGCCAACATTGCCGCATCCATAGCCGTGAACGTCTTCGTGTGATCCTTTGAGGTTCTTCTGATTATAAACTCTAGCCTGCCCGAGGTTAGTTATAAGTTAACCAGCTAGTGCGAATTAAAACTTGCGGTGATAACATCTGCCGCAGCAGCCGCGGCAGCAAAGTAGGAAATAAGTGTAATAATCTGCATGACTGCTATGTATAGTTGCACGACTAATAAGAAGACTTGAACAGTTCACTAACAAGCATGATAAGAGTTAGAGAGATAGCGAGGCTATAAAGACATTTATAAGGTCTTGACGGAAGTCGGCAGTGAAAACGGAGCCGAATACTCCGTACATGGGTCGCGGCAAATAGCTGCCGAGCGTCTAATCATATCAATGGAAGCAAAGAGTAGGCGCTGTGGCTTGGAAAGATCAGCCAAGCTAACCTAATTGCACATACGCTCATGGAGGTTATACGACGCTGTTCTCATCCTGAAACACGCTGCTTCTTATCAGATTATGCTAGGGTTCATTTGTTATCGTTTCCGCAGCGGAAACCTTCCGCATAACTACAGTTCACTTAATAGAACTTGGGTACCAATGTCATGGGTAAGTAATGGATTCGGAAGGTTTCGCATCTCTTGGTATCGTTGGTTCAAATTTCGCTATTCAAAGCGCTACCTCAAATCGCGCGAGCTTACGGATACAGCTTATATTGGTAAAGAAGTCTATGCTCACCTAACTCCTCAAGCTGCTCCTTAGTATACTTACTTCAAATCTTAGCCTTTGTCATCTCAAAATGTGGCTCCTGCTTTTCCACCAGCCACCTGCAGCGGGGTAGCGACCAGGAACACCGCCACAAACAGGTTTATCCCGATCATTCGCGACGTCTGCCAGTTTCGTGGATTTGGAGCAATTATTGCCTTTTCACTCGACTCCGGGACTGATATCGGAACTGCCATGTCTATGCATGATTGGCTGATGGAGATACTTGAATCTTTCCAACAGGTATTTCATGCAAGGAGATCTGATGCGGCTAGATGATGATCATGACCGCACTTAGTACAGGATCCATCTTTCTATGCATTCTCATTGCGATTTGTAGAGATAGCCAAATGAAAGGCTTGAAAATAACTTTTAACCTTGTGCCTCTAATATGTTATTTATTGCCATTCATCTGACTTACTGTAACGACGTGAATCAGAAGTCCATACTTCTTCAATGGTCGAGGCAATAGTGACAATGGATGACTAGCGTTCCCAAAGTACCATACAGACCAATTCGGTAATCTTCAGCTGTTGAGAGAAAAAAACGAAGACTAAATCTTACTGTCTCACGCGTTTCCAGGACGCGAATAGAAAAGCGAAAACCCCGCCTCAATACTGCATTGTAAACGTTTGCGTTAGTGTCAGCCAGCCACTTCTGGGTCTCGAACAGGCGATGTAACGCCAAATCTCACCACTATCGAATTGCCCCTCCCACCTCTGTTATGCATATCACGCCTCCATCGTTTGCAGGCCAGTAGGAAACAGTTCCGCCCTTGACAAAACTGGGTAGTCAATGGATATTGTTGGTCTGTACCCTCCATCACTGACATTGATCATGTTGTTTTGCCCATTTTCGATCTTTTTGTTATCAGCTTCTCATCCCCGCAAGTCTAGGCCCGGGCCTTTCGCCGCTATTGATCTGGCCAAGCTTTCGGGCTAAACCGTCGTTATGCCAGAAAGATCAAGCTGAAAAAAAGAGACGTTATCGCAATTGAATGGCAAAATGGGTCATGAATATAAATATTGTGTGCCCCTCAGCTTGCACAGCCAGAAAGACCACCTTAATTTGTTCTACAATTAACTAGAGCATATACACTCACAATGTCGACAGCTACCCATACTCCACAGTCTGAGACGACACTGCAAGAGAAGATCGAGCACCTCGGTGATCTCGTGAGAGATCCCAAATCGGACTTGGGCTCCGATGAATTGCCACATCTTCCCGAGCTCATTGATGACTGGTACAACACCGATGTCGATGTCACCAAGGAAGAGTTCCATCGAAGAATTCTAGGAGTCTTTAAAGATTCCAAGCATGAGCAGGTATACAATGGCGTTATGGCTCAATTTCCTGATGAAACACGAAAGGTTCTTGAGGCTTTTATCGATGGCGATAAGACTGCTGAAGAAGCTGGTGAAGCTATCAAGGAGGTTGCACCTAAAGAGCTTGCAGTACCAGGTACCAGCTCTCATTTTCAGACCTTTTCTATGATGGCTCAGCAGGTGACTCCTCCCGGCAAAACCAAGGTTCGTACTATCCTTCATGTTGTGCGCTCTGTATCTAACATCCACAGGGCAAGGAAACCAAGGACTTGACCTTTCAAAACTGGGGCCGCACCGTCAAAAATACTCCTACGGTCACTTATTACCCCGAAACTGTCGCCGAGATCATCGAGATTGTTCGTGACGCTGTTGCCAAGAACAAGGGAATTCGTGTTGCCGGTTTCCGTAAGCTTCTGGTCTTGCCAAGCGCCCTTTCAACTGACCGCATCTAGGACACTCATGGGCACCCGTTTTCGGGAGGAGTAACAAGGCTGGCCAATCGACTAATGGCGATGTGTTGATCTCTACCTTGACTGAGACCAATGCAAGCAGGCTACCCAATCTCACTTCGGTTCCAACCAACCTCTTTCAGCCCAAGGACACGGAACTCAACGCCATTAACGTGATCACGGACCCCAAATTTGTAGGAGCTCCGGCTCTGAAGAATGGTAAGAAGTATGTTCAGGTCGGAACGGCGACTACGAATGAAAAGTTCCGACGGTGGTGCATCAACACGGGAAATGTTACTTTGCCTATGAACATTATTGAGGTCGAGATAACCTTTGGCGGTAGCAATGCTACAATCTGGTCAGTTCTTTAGTGATGCTTTTCGACCTTGGAACTAACGCTCGTAGTCACGGCGCGGGCATCAACAACCCAACCTTGAGTGACCTTGTCCGACGAATCGACTACATCGACGTCAATGGAAAAGAGCGATTCGTCAACATGTCCGATCCCACGCTTCTGAAGGCCGCAAGCGGATGTTTCGGTCTTCTCGGCGTTGTCACCTACATCACCTTTGAATGCGACGCCATGTGCACCGCCGTCATGCGTCCAGTCAAACTCGACGTTATCGATGCTATCCCGCCGCCGCCCGAGATGAAGGACTCGGATATCCCTGCTGCCCTTCGCCAGAAGCGCACACAGGCTCAAAAGGATGATGCGGTCCGCGAGTTTGAGCGTCGTGCGAATGAGGACTTTTATGCAGAGTGGTTCTGGTTTCCTTACTCGCAGCTGGTCTGGGTTAATACCTGGAAGACTGATACTGACACCAAAAATGTGGTTAATTACCCCAGTAATGCCAAGACTTTGTATCAAGTTGCTAGCACCGCAATTATGAACATGGCTCAGGAGATTGGAAAGCATATCCATGCTTTGCAAGTTGCGCCTCAGACGCAGACTTCCCTCCTTTGTAGGTCTATATCATATTCGGGAAGAAAAAGGCTAACACGACGCAATAGCTTGGCTCGCTGTGAAGAACTTTGACGATGTCAAAGGAACCAACAAAAGCATCAGAACCCTGCTGCCTAATGCTCTTCACTTCCAACGCGGCGTTCAAAATATTCGGGTCCGCAATCTGGAAGTTGAGATGGCCGTGAGTCTTTGATCTTTGGTATCGATCTAATAACTAATGTGACTATTAGCTCGACTCAAAGAAGGGCAAGCCGAATGAGAGAGACTACACCAACGTGCGACGTGCTTGGTGGGACGTCATCAAGACATGTTACGCCAACGCCAAAACATCCCCTATGCGCATGCCCATGGAGATGCGCATCATGGGATCCAGCGAAGTCACTCTCGCGCCACAACGAGGCAACAAGCTTGGAACATGCGCCATTGGCATCCTAACACTGGAAGCTGTATCCGACATCTGGGTACCTTATGCGCAACAAGTCCTCGACAAGTGGACGAGCTACAAGACCAACGATGGCAAACCTGTGGTGGTGAAGCCTCATTGGGCCAAGGAATGGTATATGTACAAGGTCGGCGGTAAGCCTTGGATGGAGAAGCTGGTCAAGGAAGATTACAAGGAGGAGATCGCAGAGTTCCAGACGCTGATGGCGGCTATTGGCAAAAAGCATGGCTGGACACTTGGCGATATCAAAAGGACGTTTTCTAACGATGTCCTTGATAATACTTTCCTGGGCGGTGTTGCTACCTCTAAGCCACAGCAGGTTGTGAAGTTGGAGAAGACAGTTCAGGTTCAGGTACATGAGGTTACTGCGGATACAGTCGCAGAGGTATCTGCCTAAGCGCCAGCCGTCAGATAGTGAATTGGAGGTCACATTGTTTCTGAGAATGATAAATGGTGATTAAGCTAGACGAGGCTAACAAGGGATTACTAAAACAAATAAGTAGTCATCTTTCCTTCTCATGTGATTGTACCCATCTCCTTGCAGACTCTCCTGCCCTAGATGTAACTTCATTCTGTCGTTTATTCACATATCGTGAGAACATGCAGTGACCAGTCTGGCATGACAAAGTCAGAGAGAGTATGTATGAACAAGAAGTCACTTGGAAGTAGACCCATGAGCGTATCTCCTGTCGTGGAACGTAGCCCATCACGGTCGAGTCCTCATGCAGTGATGCCATATTTCCGCCGTTTACATCCAAATCCGCAGACGCGTCCCCAAGCTCTAGCAATTATGTTAAGGATTACCTAGACGTGGCTCACAATGCTTCCACTCTGGCCCTCCGTTCTCGGCGTTCTTGTCTGGCGTCTTCACGTCTTGTACAACGACTTCTCCAAAGTTCTATATGGCATACCCTGGTCACCACACGGACGCCTTACTCCGTATCTCGTTACACAGATCGCTGGGACCCGGAACATTCCAAGTGTTTGGAAGAAAGCTTATCAAGATTTATGTATGCTAGGAGACAAGACTCTTACCCCACATTCTGATGTTTGTTTGTAGCACAACAAAAAAGGCTCCGTTTGCGTGATTGTTCTGCCCTGTAGTCGTCCAGATGTTATACTACCTCGCAATCTCATTCGATGGTCGACTACACAAAATGGCAAGCCCAGCCCGGTTCCTGTGCAGCGTGAAGTCGTCGGTGCCGAGTATGCATTCCTCACTTCGGCTGTCCAACAGGACGGCCGACGTCATTGCTTGTCGCGTCTGTGTCACAGTGTTTGCAGCACTAGAATCAACTACGCTGACAATGACTTACGCATTCAATCTTTGCGCAAGATATCCCTCCTTTCAGGATTGGCAAGCTTTGGAGGAGCAAGCAGTCTGTGGTTTCCCCATAAACGTGGACCAAACAGGTGTGAATGACCTGTATGTCGCGGACAGTGTTATTAAGGAAACACTTGGGCTTCACACTGCAATCAAAGCGCTTTCGGCAGAGGTGATTCAGGAGGATGGCCTAACGAATGAACGTCGCATGATTCATCTCCACCAGGGCGCTCGCGTGAGTATCTCCGCTTGGGATATTGATCATGATAAGGACATATATCCCAATGCGTGCACTTTCGATCCATTCCGGTTCGTCCTGTTACACGAGGGTGAGAGGAAATCCAGGGCACGAACTCTCCCGTCACTCCTTCGGAGAACTACGTCCCTTTTGGGATTGGAAAACATTCTTGTCCTGGGAGACAATTTGTAGCTACTGTTACGAAGGTGTTTCTCGCGTATTTGCCGATCAACTATGACGTGGACTAAGTCCATGGGAAGCCTCATTTCATGAGTTTGGGACTAAGTTCAATGTGCCGGAATAAGCATGAGTTTGGGACATGGCCCTGTGCCCCCGAAGAGGGCAAAGCTGGGAATCCGGAGGAAAGCGAATTACGTACAATCTAAAGCTTACAATCAAGTTTGAACTTCACCCGTAGTGTGCATGTGTCTCGCTGATTTGGATGTTTTCATAGGTAATTACGGATATGATGCTAGGGAGGCAAGAAATCTTAAGACCTTGATCCAAACTGACGAAAAGACTTGGGTAAGTTCAGTATATCTTGGAATAATTTTAGTTCATTTAAACTTGGCACCATAGCTCGACGTCAGAAGTTTTCTTGCTCCCGGGGAGTGATGGCATTGTTTCTCATGCGAGACGGGGCAAGGGTCGATGCCTAGAAGCGATAATCTGCAGGCGAGCCAAACTCCAATCAGCAGCACGCTGTGACTAATTTTTTTTACAGGCTTCAATTTGTCTTGCAGGCGATCAAGCATATCGGAGAATTGTTTGTTGTGACACGGATATGCAGCTTGAGTGACGGGTGGGCCTCCTGCATTGACATCGCTTCCTGATCCTCCTGATAGGATGACTCAAGACAAAGGCAAACGGGCTCAATCATGTGAGTCAGTCATGGTTCAGGAGTGAAATATTTCAGCTGATCTTCTCTAACTTCTCCATCCTTCATCTTTCATCCCTCATCACACCTGTACTGCTACGTGCCATATCGTTCAACTACACTGCGTACCGAAGCATCTTTACAAGATGGCATCTGCATCCACGGTTGGCCTCGCCAGTCGTAACGCGGACGAAGGTAAGTTGTTACCCCTCTCCAGCGACGGTTCCTGAACTAACTCTACATGCTAGTCCCTTCCAAACCAACGGTGATCGGCCTCTACGGTCTTCCAGCTACCGGGAAATCTACTCTTCTAGAAGGCCTGCGCAACGAACTCGGCGAGACAGACTTCACATTCTTTGAAGGCTCTGAGGTCATTTCGTCGCTCGTCGACGGTGGCCTGAAGGCCTTCCAGAAGCTCGAAGACCCTGAGAAGAAAAGGTGGCGAGCTCAAGCCATCACCTACATCAAGAATGAAGCAGCAGCCAGCGGCAAGATCGCCATCGTCACTGGACACTTCATGTTCTGGTCTAAGGAGGACAGTGCCCCCTATGCTGTGTACACGCCCGAAGACTTAGAGACCTTCACCCATATCATCTATTTGAACCCCAGTGCGTTGGCTCTCTTGTTCCAGGTCATGAATGACACGAAGAAGAAGAGGTTTGACATGACCGGCTTGAGCCCGGAGAATTGGGTTCTTTGGCAAACTGTTGAAGTCACAGCCTTGCGAGACCTCTGTCGCCAGCATAGGATTCTCTTTACCACTGTTCAAAACCCCGCCCTTGAGAATGTCCTCCCTCTTGTTGAGCACTTCCGAGAGCTCGCGCCAGCGGGAGCCAATCTCGCCCAGGTGAGGAAACGACTTGACGAGATCCTCGCCCTGCACGACAGCAATGAGCTTCAGACTTTCTTGGTCTTTGATGGGGACAGGACCCTGTCGGCTGAGGATGCTGGTCGTCTCCTCGAGGACGAGCTTGATCAAAACGGCACGGGAGTGAAAGAGTCTGGCATGAGAGACCTCTTCAGTGGTCCGATGGGATATTCAGACGAGGCATTCCACCAGGCTACCTTGCTCTTGGAAGAAAAATGCGATGATGAAATATTCGAGGATCGCTGCAACACGGTGTCAGCTTTCGTCCCTATTCACCCCGAGATCATCTCTCTCTTGCGTCATGTTGAGAAGCAGAAGCACATCGGCGCTGTAGTCGTGACCTGCGGTGTTGGGCGCATTTGGACAAAGGTCTTGAAGCATCATGGCCTGTCAGACAGCGTCAAGGTGATTGGGGGTGGGAGAATATCAGATGGGTATTTTGTCTCGCCTGGAGTCAAAGCTGCTGTCGTGTCCCATCTCAAAGACGTGCATGATCTCTACGTCTGGGCCTTTGGTGATAGTCCTTTGGACATACCCATGCTGTGGGAAGCGGACCAGGCTATTGTTGTTGTCGGTGATGAGAAGAAGAGAAGCACCACGATGGACGCAGCCTTGGTCAAGGCCATCCAGGATGATCACCTGCGAGCGCGACAGGTCCTCCTGCCGAGTACATCGTCACCTAGACTTGACAATGACCTTCTACCCGTAGTCAACATGGCTGATCAAGACTTCATCAGCTCAATTGTTGATCGCCGTCCTGACCGTCGGCCACTCAAGATGTTCGACGCTACCAACAAAGCTGCCGCCAAACTTCTCATGTCGCCCATGCGCGACGCTGCAGTATCTGGCCCTATGTTACGAGCAGCTCATGCCAATGTCGGCCGTTACCTAGCCACCGAGTACGTATCCAAACTCATAGGTCTTGAGGAGTACACGATCCCGCATGTGCAGGGCCATCAGACAACAGGTCACCGTCTGTGCAATGAGACCAAAACTTCAATCGTCGCTTTGATGCGCGGTGGTGAACCGATGGCATTCGGCATCAGCGACATATTCCCGCAGACCATGTTCATCCATGCCTCTGGTGCAGAAGACGTGAAGAAGCATCACATGGAGGGCCAGTCGAATGTCATCTTGGTGGACTCCGTGGTCAACAGCGGCAAGAGCGTGATTGAGTTTATCAAGCGTGTTGTCCGTCTTGAGCCCAACATCAACATTATTGTCGTGGCTGGCGTAGTTCAGGCTGAGGCGATCGCTGAAGGACATCTATTTGCAAAGGTGATGAGACGACACGGAGCTGGATTGATTGCGCTTCGAGTGTCGGACAACAAATTCACGGGAACGAAGACGACCGACACTGGGAATCGACTCTTCAACACGACTCACTTGGCTTGAGACTCTACAGCGGTAACTAGGATCACTCTAGGAATAGGTAGATGTAGCTGACGATAGATTTCACAAGAAACTGAAGAACATTTGACATTATCTAATTGAAAGGCGATGTGATCCATTTGTGCCTCCACTTCCATCAACCATCGCCAACACCCACACAAGAGTCTTAGCCCACATTGTTACAGTTCGTGCAGTAGTCCATAACAACACTACAAGAGTTCGACAACTCAATGTGTCCACACATCCAAATGTTGTCATTCTGCTTCGCATCCTCACGTCTGTATCCAAAGTCAGTAAATAATCCTCAATCAACAGATGGGGGAAGGTGAACTTACGCTTCCTTGATGAGCTTACCGCTCATACCAATACCATAGTCATCACAGCTAAACTTGGCAATGCAAGCAGCCTGTCCCACAGACACGAACATAAGAAGACCCTTCTTAGAGCGGCTGTAGCGCGTAGTGTAGCCAGTGTAGATAGTATCGTCGTCGAACTCCCCAATGGCGCGGTCACATGCGTCGCCGAGACCGGACTTGGAGAGTCCATCGCTGGTACCGCACTGCCCGGAACCATCGTTATCGACGTGGGTCTGCGTAGGAACTGGTGTAGCGATGGTCTTTACGTCGCCGATACCATTAGAGAAGGTGACGGTGACGTCCTTGTACACCTGTCCGTACGCAAGAGTGTAGGCAGTCCATGCGAGGACAGTTCCATCAATGGTCTTGGTGAGAGGTTCGTTGATGGGCGCTTGCGTAGGAGGGGGAGCTTCGGTGGCGGGATCGACTTTGGAGGGATACTCGGTGTAAGCTTCGCATTGATTATCGATGAGTGTAGCTGTCGCGATGTATTGCTTGCCTGAGACGGTGGTGGAGCATTGGCAGTAGGCTGATGTGACGCGGGGACCACCGTAGACGTTGCAGGGGTAGTATGTGCGTACTGGAGCGGTGGTGATGCCCTCGGTTGAGCCGGAAGTGATTGTGTTGGTGGTTTGGTCGGAGGGACGGGTTGTTGTGAGGAGCGTGCTAGGTGTTATGGTCGCGGGGGCTGAAGTGTCAGTCTCATCGGCCTTGGAGGTCTCCTCCGTCTTGATGCTTTGATCAGCTGTGCTAGTCTCATGGGCAACCTCGGTAGACGTGTCTTCCGTCTTGGCGGTTTGCTCAGCGGCGCTAGTCTCATCGACAGCCTTGGTAGAGGTTTCTTGGACAGAAGTCTCAGCTGCGGTGGTGGACTCAGGACCTTGGTTGGAGGAAGTCACATCAGCAGCCTCGGTCGAGGTAGGCACACCAGAAGTGCCAGTCTCTGCCGGAGCAGCAGAGGTGTCACTACCAGTAGCGCCGTCACCACTCGTGGGGGGCAGAGCAATCGAAGTCGTGGGCTGGGTATCCGAAGCAGCAGGGATATTGGTAGTCTCCCTCATCTTACAAGACCCTGTAGTCTCGGTCGTCTCAGCAGACGTCGTAGTCTCGGCCTCAGTAGAGGTAGGCTTCTCAGTGGTACTGGCCTCAGTCTTGGTTTCCTCTGTCTTCGACTCTTCCTCTTCAGTCTTAGACTCCTGCTTCTCAGTCTTGGACTTATCATCATCATCCTCTTCCTCACTCTGATCCTTAAGATCCTTGCTGTTGTTGGTGAGAGTGCTCACGATGGGAGTGACGCCGTCGACTATACCGCCTGTGATCTTGCCAGTAACATCTTCAAGGTTGGAGACGACACAAGATAGAGTGTTGATGACGTTGGTGACAATGTCGAAAAGTCCACGACGTCGCTTGCCGGGGCAACCACCTGACTCATTGCCGCCAAGATCCTTGATAGCGCCCTTGACACCATCGATCAAGTTGTTAACCTTGTTCAAGGTATCCGTCTTGAGACCGTCAGGGTTATTAGTCCAAGCGACAATGATGGGGATGATGTCGTCGACCTTGGAGTTATACTCTGAGGCAGTGACCTGAGCCTGAGAAGCAGCAGCAGTGGCTTCTTGAGGAGGGGCTGTGACGGGTGCTGAAGGAGCGTCGCTGGGCTGGTCGCTGGGCTGGTCGCTTGGCTCAGAGGCCTTTTCGGTTGTGCTGGGGATGTTGTTGACGGGGGCGGTGGTGCTAGGAGCATCAGCATTGTCGGTTGTGGTTTCAGGAGGAGGCACCTCGGCGCTGGTGTCGGTGTTTGGAGGGGGGACGGCAGCGGAGGTAGTTGTCTCAACGGGTGCCTGAGCTTGAGTGGTCGTCGTCTCAGGACCAGGAGCAGGAATATTCGTAGTAGTATCGACAGGTTCAGCCGCGTTGCTGGTAGTCTCAGTTCCAACCGGAACAGGAAGACCAGTGGTTGTGTCGACAGGTTCAATTGCGTTGCTGGTAGTCTCAGTTCCAACTGGAACAGGAAGACCAGTGGTTGTGTCGACAGGTTCAATTGCGTTGCTGGTGGTCTCAGTCCCAACCGGAACAGCAGTGTTTGTGGTGGTGTCGACAACCGGAGGAGGGACATCGCTCGTAGTCTCTGTTCCAACAGGAGGAAGATCAGTGTTGGTAGTCGTACCAACTGGCTCAACCGCCTCGTTGGTAGTAGCTGTCTCAGTACCAGCAGGAGGGGGAACATCAGTGCTGGCACCGGGAGTGTTAATAACGTTGGTCTCTGTGCCAGCGGGAGGAATCCAGTTCGATGTAGTCTGGTCATCTGTTGTAGTAGGAATAGGGTTCACGACAGGAGCATCAGTGCTGCTCAGCACATCCACAATAGCTGATGTCTCTGTACCAACAGGCGCAATCTCAGCGCTGGTGGTGCCATCAACAATCTGGCCAATAGTGGTAGGTGTCTCAATCACAGGAGCAGCATTGGTGGTTGTGTCAACGACAATAGCGTCATTGTTTGATGAAGTCTCAGTGTTGATAACAACAACATCTGAGCTTGTAGTAGGAAGAACGTCAATTGGCGCGACGGCGCTGGTCGTAGTAGAAATGAAGGTATCAGTTGTAGTGGTATCAGTGTTGACATCTCGCTCATTAAGCTGGTAGATTCTACAATAATTAGTCGATTATAATAAAATTCAGTAGCAGTATACTCACTGATAAGGAACGGCAGAAGCAAACTTGGCTCCGAAAGACAAAAGAAGGAAACCAATGCCAATTGGCATTGGAGAGTCTGTAGGGCGCAACATAATGAATGAAGATGCTAACCCAACCAAGGTTTGCGATACTAAAACAACGAGAAAAAGAGTGTCTGTCGGAAACAAAAGACTTTAAGTAAAGCACAGAATAATAAAAGACTTGTCTACATACATTTACAAATCAGTTTCAACGTTGACGGGATGACTTACATGGATTGTAAGCCTTCTCCATAATTCTAAATTACAGGGCCGATCCTTCAGAAACTTCCGAAGGATCTCAGTAAAACACGCTGCTTACATTAGCGCATCCAAACTTACCCCCAGATGCAGAAATAGACTGCGCGGCATCGCATCTGCCGATAGTATTACGCACACAAAGTGAGATGGTCAAATTTCGGGACTCCTTAATCTCCATCCTTCGGAATCCTTACAGGGCTGTGAGGCTCCATCCCGTGCGCCTATCGGGGGCTGTTAGTGGGTGCCCCCAGCTGTATTCTAGGGCTTAGCTGACTCCACTGGAGTAAACAAGCAGGGGAGTTGTGGAATGGCCTACTCTCAATGGTGTGATCGGGCTGTGAATAAGATATTTGCCTTGTAATATTCTGTCTCGTAGGGGTTCACTTGTTTCATGCGTTGGATTTGATCAATATATCATTGTTGCAATAGGATTCTGAGCATGGAAATAACAAGGCAGATAGACGACCGCAATATCACCACTGAGCCTCACCGCCATTGCCTCTATGATTCACCATCTCAACTCTCAAGACCCTCTGCGGGACGTGCAAAGGCTTAGCCCCCAACCTCAGCACGTTTCAACTAAAATCTCATCCGGACCCCAACTTTGATCCTCTAAACACGGCAAACACGGGAAGATCTGGGCCTCGTCTCAAGCCTCCCGCAAAATGTCTCAGTAACTCACCTGAACTTTCGGCTCACGAGTCATCAATACGCTATAACTCCACTCACATACAGTCAGCTCAGCCTTGTTTCATCGAAAGTGGAACATGTCAGCACAGCTCCTGTTTCAAGTACAATAAAATTTAGATGATCTAATTAAACGGATTACGCCAAGGATTCAGCATTGCATCCTTCGAAAACACGGCATATTCTTGGTCTTGTAAGTCACTGCCAAAAGATCGACAGGTCCATTAAATAAATGCACCACCCAACATTTTAGACAGCCCTAACAGCAGGTCGTCGCTATTATTCCTACACTCTTTTGGATAGTCATTCTCTTCAGCGACAATGCTTTTCTCAAGTCGCTTCACTTTTGCCCTCGGGGCTTTACTCTCTTTTATCGCCAACGCCAGCGCCTCTTCTGGCGAAGGTAGTTTTCCTGACTTCATCTCGAATTGGGCTCTTTTCCGAAGATGGGAGGACATCACTGCGTCCATCCCCGTCTTTGACGTCCCCGCCATGAAAGGACTCATCGTCGGCGACTGGGTCAACTCGGAGAAGAAGTTGACCTGGGAGTGCTACACGCTCACCAAGGACAGCACCGTCGCTACTAGCTTGACAGTCCTCATCGACAAAGCTACCTTGACTTGGACCGACAGTGATAACCAGCCGCAGCAGCAGACTGTTGTTAGTAAGCGCAGTGGTATCAAGTCTGGTGATGGCAATGCTATCATGTACGGCGCAGGTCTTCAGAAGGCTCTCGACCATCCCAATATTCTTCCTATCTACCACATTGTTTACGGCAAGGGTGGCGTCAAGGACTATGGTTTCGCCATCATGCCTTATGTCCAGGAGGGTTCTGTGGCTGATAACCTCGGCAGCCTGACTGATGTAAACGGTGCTTTTAAACAGATGCTTGCTGCTGTCTCTGCTGTCTCCGCCGCGGGCATCATCCACCGTGATCTCAAGCCCGAGAACTTCCTCAAGGATGGAGACACCATTAAGCTCATGGACTTTGACCAGTCACGAGACATTGGCACAACTGTTCAGATGGATGTCGGCACTCCCTCATACACTGCCCCAGGTACGATATCTAATTCCTCAACCTCAACCCAAACTGACATTTTTAGAAATCATCATTGGCAGAGATTACACCACCAAGGCCGACACATTTTCTCTGGCCATGAGTTTCCTCGTCATGTCTGTTCCTGACCTGCGAAACTCTGATGACCGATTCCAGCTGTGGAAGGATCTGATTGAACCTCCCAACACTAGCTATGAGCGCGTCACGGCCGACAAGACTGAGGAGATCCTCCGGGGAAGAAACTATGGTGTTTTCAACGGTAACGATGGTCTTCTTAAGGTCATTGCCAAGGCTATGTGCAGCGAGAGTGGAGGACGATACACTCCTGCTGAATTCGAGACTGCTTTTAACGGAGCTACATAATTGTCAGATTCATTGAAAAGAGCGGTGCGGATATTAATATCTTGGGTGCAGATAGTCGACACGTTTAGACTTGCTATGTATCCTCATATTGGTGATTGTTACACTATTGCCATTGGCCATGACTTTTCCCCGCATTGTGACACGCTCTTCATCGTGTTTAGTACTTATAAGACCATGCATCTGTGAGACATGATACTCATGATCGAGGCTAACTCGCTACTCAACAATCCACGCAGAGAAATATCGAGCATTTATTGACGAAAATTGATGATGAGATCACTAGAATGAGGATATCTAGGTAGACGAATATGTTTCCTCATTCTTTGCTTGCTGTTAACAAGTCAGCCGCCTCCCTCAAGCGTTCGACAGTAACATCGTTCCGCGATTGCACCTGAAGCTACAAATCATTAGCCATACTC
Organism: Fusarium newnesense; assembly: GCA_013184375.1. Classification (NCBI taxonomy): domain Eukaryota; kingdom Fungi; phylum Ascomycota; class Sordariomycetes; order Hypocreales; family Nectriaceae; genus Fusarium; species Fusarium newnesense. Next base: position 50,659 of record JABCJW010000311.1, read on the forward strand.
ACAACGACAGAGCCAATACCTACCGTAGCCACATTCTTGATGTCAGCTTTCTCAGCATGCCAAATCAAGTCCCTCCTCAGCCGGTGCTGAACGCGTGCATTCTTGGTTGAAGCCGTAGCAGGGAAACGTGTCCAGATCAAGATGACAGCACCTGACCCAGGATGGCGATAAAACGCAAACTTCTTTATTCCGGGAGTGTCAAAGTACTCGGCAAGATTTTCAGGCGCTACCTGCTTGACATGATCCTCGAATTTGATGTTGTCCTCTTCGTGATCGACTATCTTATTTCGTTGTAAGCTTTGGGTCCAAGGAAGTGAGGTCGTCTTACCATCTGCAATAGGTCACCATCCTGGAATTGAGACAAAGCTGCTGCGCTGCGAGCGTCGAGGAGAAAATCCGGCTCTGTTTTCGGGGCATCTGTCGTTCCGGGGATATTGATGGTTTGGCGCTCCGTTAATCCGGCCGACATCTTGGTTTTTATTGTTCTTCTTCTCTTTATGCCTTTTGTGAGAAAGTGATTGAAGTTGCAGGAAAGGAGGCTGACGTCTTGAATCTCTGGTGCCTGAACGTGCGCTAGTGAACCACTGAAAGGGCGATTAGTCAGAGCAACTACCCACTAGAAATAGTGACTGGCCGAGTCCTACAGTGCCCACGTCATCGCAGGTAGGACTTTGTCGCGCATTATATCGCGAGGATATGGATATATCTCTTACTCTTGGAGTTCGGTATTAAATTCTACAGAGCTATCTTTAACCGCTTATTCAAAGCCAATGTCATCAGGTAATTGTTCTAGGTATCATATAAAGAGATAATTCATGCTCATTCAGCCTATCTGCCCTGGAATCGACTATCTGCGAGGTTGCTGTTGCCTTTATTTCCCTTATATAATTACCTTAACTTTACTATATCTTTAACTAATTATATCTTATTCTATTAAAGATTAACTTATAATTATTACTAGTAGTAGATTAGGTTAGTGCTTCTTTTATTATAACTCTTTATAACTATATATCTACTTTCTTGGTAGCTTGAAGCGGGCTCTTGGTGGTTCGTAATGCAGGTATCTGCCCTAGTTATACTAGCACTTCTTGAGACGTCTGAGCGACCAAGTGTAGTTTCTACAAAGGCCAGAATGTTCGTTCCATGACATAAAATCGGCTTGGCATCTCCAAAAGAAATATCAGCTGATGCTGCCTATCAAGTGCCTTTTTAAACGCATTCCGAAACATCAATAAAGGGTTAGGTTTGCTTAATCTGACTAAGCCATATCTACAATAGACTGGGCCGTGTTCAAGACCGTCTCCTGCCACTGCTCCATAAAGTCCCCAGGGCCATAATCGTCGTGGCCCAAGTCCATATAGCCAGAAGGTGACTCATCTCGGGGAACCACACCAAAAGCACGCCCTATTTTCCCCCAAGTTACTCAGCATTCAAATGATCATCGTCTTTTTAAGTAGGGTGTTCTTACCATTGATGGCTCTATCAGAGGCAATCCGGAGCACACTACTGACACAGTCTTGGACGGTGGCAAATTTGACGCCCTTGCTCTCGAGATAATCGATAATACGATCGGATAGTATTGGTGTTCTGACGTACCTACAGTTGACAGTTATGAATCTTTGCAGAAAGTTTAGCCAGTGAATTAGCAGGTCACCTACCAAGGGGCTACTAGAGCTACTCGAATGTTCTCGTTGAATGCAGTTCGTCGTAGGTTTCTCATCAAACCCCTCACACCCCACTTGGAAGCATTATACTGGGGTGAGCCGGGCTGATCAGCATATGCAGCGATGCTGGCCTTGAGAATCAGACAGCGGTCGCGCACTTGATCGACAGGCTGGCGCCTGAAATAATGGAACGCCAGCTTCGTAGTGTAGGCTACGCCCAGGAGATTAACTTCGATTATTCGTAGATTGGGTTTCTCGGGGTCGGAATGTGGATCTGCTTCATTCGTCAATTGTGTTACTACATTTCTCACGAATCGTCATGCGCAGACCTTGGAGAGTAAACAAATCATCTGCTCCCACTACGCCCGCATTGGCCACCACGATATCACAGCTCTTGGAGGGAGAATTCTGGACGGCAGCTTGAAAAACCGCCACTTGATCTTCCCAAACCCGCACGTCGCATTTTACAAACTGGGCTCGGCTGCCATGGGTTAATACCGGGACAATACAAGGGCCTAGAATGTCAAAATAGATACCCAGAGAGCTCCGCAGATAATTTCTCGCCGGCCACGGTGTCGTAGTCGGCAATAGTAGCATAGGCCCTACAGGCTAGTTAGCCCGCCACCAGCGTTACAACAGAGGTATCAAGTTTCTACCCTGCTTTGACAAAGGCTTCTACATAGGCTCTGCCAAGGCCTTTGGCACCTTGAACGCGTCAGTATTCTCGTGACGTCATGAAATATGCCAGGAACCTCCACCTCCGGTCACAATCACGGATTTGCCAGCAAGGTTGTCAAGATTTAGAGGCGTGAGGGTTTCAACAGCGCCGGCGTTTCGGTATTGTGAGACACTCATTTTGGTTGAGAGACGTCAGGTAAGATGATGTAATTATGGTAAGCCGGCGAGGAAGCGTCGATATCTCACAGAAAGTGCCTGTATATTGTACTCATCTAGGGCATTTACTTATCGTGGCCCACCCAAGTTTCTCGGGCATTCCCGATACTCACCTACTTTAGCCGCTGGCTCCCGGGCCTGACTTCAAATGATCAACTCAGCACCTGCCGACATGAGATGTTGCCGGCCCGACCCCGACTCCAAGGATCAGTCGGATGCAATCTCCGGACCAAAAGTCCGACTTGTCCAAGATACCGGCAAAAGGTTCCCTCCCAGCAAATCATCTGGAAAGGAAAAAGACTGATGTTACTACTTACCCTGGAACCGCTTTGATAGAGAGACTGCGAACAAGTCGACTCGCCTCGAAATTTGCATTGTTTCAATCTTACTTGGATCGACACTTACTGGTGCAGCTTTGGTCGCGATTATCTGCGTACGATATGCACAACGACACGGTCCGGGATGACAAAGATGCTCATCTTGCGGTACCCGATCCAGATTGGGAGAAAGTCGCTCTAGGCCGCGCCCAGCTCGAGGAGAAGCTTGACGTGCTTTACCAAAAGCCCATAGAAGAGTTCAGGCAGATACCATACGTGCCGCCTCCTATACCGCCTGATGCCCCTGTCCCTGGGCAGCATATCAGCATTTCTGACAATCATGTCACGGTACGAGACGGTTCGAGTATCCGTATTCGCATCTACAGGCCTCTCGATGTAGGCAAAAACCACTCGCTGTTTCTTAACATTCATGGAGGGGGTGAGAATACACCAAACAAACTTGCTGATGCTGTTGTTGCTGCTGACCAGCCGTGTAGGATGGACTACCGGCCAGCCTGAGACTGAAGAATGGCAGAACCGGCTCATAGCATTTCGGAATAAGGTTATTGTTGTAAGCGTGGATTACCGACTGTATGATTAGACGACTCCATGGAATTACACGCCGCTAAACTTGTCTCGATCACAGGGCCCCCGAGTTTCCTTTTCCCTATCCTCTCAATGATTCCTGGGATGTCTTCGAATGGGTGAGATATATCATGATCCATTGGACCTTCAGGAATGGCTCCAAGATGCTGACTTAGCTACATAAAAGGTTCGACAAAATGCGCAGAGCTTAGGGGCAGATCCCACCTCAATTATCGTCGGAGGAGGGAGTGCGGGTGCTAACATGGTACTAAATTCCTCAATCTATCTTCCAGCAATGATGTGGCTTCTGACTGTTACCAAGTCGACTGCGCTTGCACAGCTTGCCCGTGATCGAGGTATTAGGGGCATCATCGGCCAGGTTCTCAACATCCCGGTTACCTGTCATCCTGATCATTTCCCCACCTCCAGATATAAATACAATTCATTCGAGCAGAACAGTAATGCTCCTTTAGTCAATGCATTTAGAATGCATAGATTCTGGGCAAACTATCTTCCTGCAGCCGATGCCAATTCCCTGGCAAGTCCACTCCTGGGTGAGCTCCAAGGCCTCCCGCCGGCACGTTCGTTACCCATACTCTGTCTTGGCAAGCGCACTCGGTACTGATATGAACTAGTCATCCAAGTTGCAGGAATGGATCCTCTTCGAGACGAGGGTATAGCATACGCTGAAGCACTCCGTTCTAGCGGGTATAACCCCCCCGACGCAGCATTATCTGCATTCTGTGTTACTAAGTGTTCGATAGTGTCCAAGTGACCTTCAAGATATACCCTGGGGTGCCTCACGCGTTTTACATCGTTCCTCAGTTGAAGCAATCTATAGAATACATGGAAACCATGCTTGAGTGGATCTCCAAGTTGTTAGAGGAGAGGAAAGGTGATCCTTAAGTTTGCCATGGCACTCACGCAAATATCGCTTTTGCATTTCTTTCATCGATATGATGTACGGTATGATAACTAAACTTCGTGACACTAATAGGTCTTGGAAAGTAGTTTAGTTAATAAGAAGGCATACAAGCTTCCAGCAATCGGGTCAAATATTTCTTCCCATATGATACGAATGTTTAAACGTAATCAAATTTCTGTCAATTCACACAGACCCGCGACGATCTCATTCATATTACAGTATGATAGCGTTGAGGATAACGCACCAGTTCTAAACGCTGCAGAAACGAAAGATGATCACTCTTAAACCATGTGACTAGGTTAGTCCGCGAAACTTTATGGAGAAACTTTATGGAGATAGGGTTTGCTGTTTTGAGTGGAGGGTCTGCACGTCATCAAGTATCTAAGAGAAGTATATTGAAAGGCATTTCTCTGTATACACATAGCCTTATATGTCTACATTTTGTGTTCAGCCCAAAGATATGGGGTTAGTAAGGAACTTGGCCGGTACATCGACGAACTTGCTTCGCAGATACTCAGCAACTCCCTTGCCTAACATGTCGATCCTTGTACTGCTCGCAGCGCCTCCTCCCAAAAAATCCATGAAGCGGAAGTGAACCGCCATAATCTGCTGGAACTCACATCGCTCTACCTGGACTACACTTCGATAGTCATTGCCCAACAGCTCGATGATTTTAGATATCGTTAGGTAGGATTGCAGCCACTGGTACTCTTCAGCGGACCGAACGAAAAAGCCCACGTTGCAGTTATCTCCCTTATCACCCGAGCGGGCGTGTGCTACAGCTCCCAAAGGTACCCGGCTAGTAAACCCAAAGTTTTGGAGGGGTGTTGGCGTGGCGGTCTCAGAGCTGGGGCGCTTCCCCAACGGTTCCCCTGTTATTCCATGGTGTTTGACTTGAATGACCTCATCTCCAATCACAACACGGTGGGGAAGACTTTCGTACGAGATCAGTCCAGAAAAGAGGTTCATAAACATTCGCGGAGACATGGTGCGGAAGTCCAGGGACATGTGATATCCTATTTTGAGTCCCAACGTCAGACTTACTGGCATATGGGGTCAACATGATGTACTCACCTGCATAGAACTGCATGCGAAGAGCGTATATCTTCTTGCGGAAATAGTCTTCCCTAATGTCTTCTCTCGTCTTTGCTTTGACTAGAACACGAACCGAGACCGTACCCAGTGCTTGGCTGCTGGGGTTCGCAGTACTGGCTCCGTATCTCTCTATACTTAGATCCGTAAACGTCGAGTCTTTGAATGCGTATTCGATCTGCTGCCTCATGAATCTTTCCTTGGCATCTAGGTCCAGGCCGTTCATGTAAAAGGTGGCTTCGGCTTGATATCCACCGACTGAAACCACGATTGCCTTGGTGTTTGGAGGCGGAGGGCTGCCAGTTGCGCCAGAGACACGGACCCGATCTCTTTGCGAAGTGTTTTGGATACAGATGTTACTGATGTCTGCAGTGACGTCCGAGTTGATGTACTGCTGCCCCTGGATCTCGTATAAGAACTGTGCCCGGACGTTTAACTCGTCAACAAACCCGGCTGTGCCAGGGTGCTTGGTGATGATAGTGGTACCGTCATGAGCGACCTCGGCGATGGGAAACCCAAGATCAACTAAGCCGTCGAGGTGGTTCCTGACACCGGTGAAGTTAGCGCCGGTAACATACGGCCCGCACTCGACAAGATCTGTAAGAGAAGTAAGTGCTCAGCTCGAAGCCCTACATTTGGAGATTTGTCCAGATACTTACGTCCTGCCACCAGCGCACCGGCGATACTATCCCAGTCGTCATGGGACCAGCCGTGCCACCATGCAGCCAGACCTATGACGGGGCTTGCATCTGTTACTCGACCACAGATAACTATATCCGCGCCGTGTTTTAGGGCTTCTACAATACCCCAGGCACCGAAATAAGCCACGCCACACAGCGGTTCCTTACCCCAGCTTTCAAGTGTGATGTTTGGGTTATCGAGGTGACGAATGCCGCCCAACTCTTGTTGTTTTGCCTTGTCGACGACGATGTCGGTTATGTCATCACCCTCAACATAGGCGATTTTGAGGTGGCCAAGCCCGTGCTTTTCACATATCTCCTTGGCCCTTTTTGCGCATTGAACTGTATTCAACGCTCCAGCGTTGCTGACGAGCTTGACCCTTTTTTCAGCAATTATCTCGATGCAGTCATCTAACTGTTCCAAAAACCCAACTTCATAGCCTTTGGTTGGATCATCCAACTTTCGGATTGCGTTCCAAGCAATGTTCAATTCCGAAAGCCAGTCACCAGTTATGGCATCCAATGGCCCATCTGAGAGCATGCGGTGCCTGTCCAGTGGTTAGTCTCTCCATTCTGGAAGATTGCTTAGAAAAGGGCATCGGAGAGGCTGTCTTACATAGCATGAGGGCAGTCCTCCATGGCTCCGGCCACATTGCCAATCACTATCGGGCGTTTCAGCTCCATTGTAGTGTAATGTTGTGTTGTGGTAGGTCTGCAGGAGTTTGAGATTTGTAAACAGGTTTGTGGACCAGTGTCGAATATGTAGTCATGTCCTCCGCATACTTCCTACAAAAGATTATTTATGGGAATGGAACTTTAAACTCCAAAGCTACAGCCTACATACATCACCTCGCTCGGCCTTTGCCGGCTGTTCTATCGAACCGTGATGGGTCTACCTGCAATGACGGGCCGCATGTCCGTGGTCCAATTTCTTTAACTCGGGGCTGAAGTTTTGAACGGGCTATAGTAGGCAAAGCCATGGCAATTACAAATGCTAGTTCCCATGACAGCAGCAGGATGCGGGAATCAGATTTCGCTCGGCTAAATATGTGCGCCTTGAACGAATTTAGTTTACGCTGGATGTGTGTGAATGGCATCCCATAGGCCTAGTTTGTTAAATAGGCATGGACAAGCCTTACCCTAGAGTAGATCCCAATATTGAAATACGGACTAGTGCTGGGCAGGTAATTTGTGATGTACTTGACTTCCGGGTCTACACGATACCGTCAAAATAAGTAACCAACGACCTGTTTCCCAAAGTCCGGGAAAGATGTTACTCTCTTGCGTTGACTCGTATCCGGAAAGTAGATTGAACCATCGTTACCGACGCCATTCCCCTCTTCGGCGAACACCGAGTAGTTTTGTCGGGGTGGGGCCGAAATGCCAGCCGTCCCAGTCTCGTTCCGGTAAGGTCTTACCGGGGCCTAAACTTGACAGTGTGCGAGAGGCTAGATTAATGCCAGATAAGCATGAGAAGAGAGAGTAGCATCCAGCGATAGCTTCATATGACTTGGAGGCTACCCGTGTACCAGCAATCATCAGATGTTGAAAAGCACATTTAGTGAAAACCGGCAGCCTATTATCCAGCTGCATAATCATTTCAATCGGAGGATGTAGGAGAGAAGAATGCGTCTTGTACACTCATGTCAAGACCGTAAAGTCAAGACTTAGATTTGAATAGCCTCTGGAAACTGATAAATAGACATGGTCAGCTGGAGGTGGTGAAACATATCATTCTTTGCGATCCGCCTGTCCACTGCAAGGGTTACAGGTATTCTAAAGGGTATCATGGCTAGCGGTACCCTTCAGAACCTGACCCCTGTCCTTCCCCGCGTATTCCCCACGTTTTTATTTCGGGTTTGCCGACCCCGACGAGTTTCAGTTTCCCTCGTACTCATCACGATTTCACTTGTATACAGTCTTGCTGTGTTTGCGCGCAGAATCAAATCATCACCATCATTGTCGTCGATACAAAACTACTCGATATGCAGGCATGTGACCGCTGTCATGCTCGCAAGACCCGATGTGACCGCCGGATCCCCCAATGTAGTGCTTGCGAGAAGGCCAAAGTACCTTGTCTTCACGCAGACAAGCTCCGCCAGAGGAACTTGCCGCGAGGCTACATCGACATGATGGAAAACACAATCGCGGAGCTTAGGCAAGAGAACACCAAGCTGCATCATCAAGTGCAGCGCATGGCGAGTTCTGAGTCGGCGGCAGAGTCCAATCCTGATCCTGCTGCCCAAGGATCGAGTCCAGCAGGGCTCAACACCCCTCCGCGTAGCAACCAGTCGCAAGGGGTGCATAATGATGTTGCCTCGACAACACCACTTCCCGCAGCCACTCCCTCTTCGCGTGGGAGTCGCGACACCGACGACAACGCTTACGCGGCAGAGGTTGGCTACCTGACTCTCAACGCCACTGGAGAAACGCGGTACCTAGGTTCCAGCAGCGGCATGGGCCTCGCAACCATGATCAGCAGCGCAATAAGTGCACAGAGCGGCATGTCTTTCTCCGTGGGCTCACCTGCATCTGCTGGAAGTGCAGTTCAACCGCTACACATCACCCCTCTCGACCCATACTTCCCATCACTGACAGTCGCAAGACCGTTTATGGACGCATACTTTCGGCATACGCACGTCACCTTTCCACTCATTCACCGGGCGAGTTTCATGGTCACCGTTGAGAGAATTTACAACGAGTCAGGGTACTACGAGGCAAGCCCGTTCGTCGCCTTTGTATTCGCCATGGTTTTAGCAATCGGGAGCTCTAACTTCAATGTATTTGAAGATGCCGGTACTAATTCCTCATTCTACTATGTAATGGCACAGAGCAAGATTAGCAGCGTCATGTCCATGGATGGCCTGTCGGTACTCAAAGCCATCTTGCTGATCTGTCAGCATGCCATCTTCAGCAATCTGCGAGATACAAGTGCTAGCATCTGGCACCTGATCGGTATTGGATCTCGGCTGTGCTTCGAGTTGGGACTTCATATTGAACTAAAGCAGCCAAGTAGATCACCGGGGGCTACGTTGGAGGAAAGCAGCTCGGCACATTTGGTTCGGGAGATGAGAAAGAGATGTTTTTGGTGCTTATACAATCTTGACAGGTAAGCTAGCAGTGCCACCCAAACTTCCCTTTGTGCCTTGACTCACTTCAGTTTTATAAAGGATTGTGAGCTCCACGCTCGGAAGACCGCTGGCGATAAGAGATGCCGAAATTGATGTATCGCTTCCTTGCTCTCTTGACAACGACGAGTCAATCGAGGCAATACCTGGCTCCGGCCATCTGCCGCCTTTCGTTCACTTGATAAGAATTCGGCGTATATCAGGACAGATACTTAGCCTGTTCTATAACTCGAGGCAAGAGATGGATGTGCCTTTGGAGGAAAAGATGCGCGTGCGCCAGCGCTTTTACGAGGAAATTGAGGCCTGGAGACAAGACACGAAGCATGTGTCGCTTCCTCAAGGCCCGTCAGATCAAGGGTACGTGTCGAGTTTTTGGAGCGAGGAATGGTATACCGCTGTCTACAGTAACGCTTTGTTGTTGCTATATAGGCCGTCGCCGTATCTACCACACCCTGCCATGACGCTAGACTCGGAAAGTGGTGACACTGAAGTGGTAAAGCTATTACAAGCGGCCAAAGCTTCAATAAAGTCTTATAGTACCCTCCATCGAAAGCGAAGACTCAACTACTCGTGGATAACCTTGCATGGGGTTTTCCTCGCCGGACTAGCATATGTCTATAGCGTCGGGAGGATACTGCGTGATCCAGCCAGTAGCCATCTGGCCCCAGACAGTTTCAGCGTGATTGATGTCACACGGGGATGCTCCAACGTACTTGTTGCCATCTGCGAGCGTTGGAATGTTTCGAGGCGCTGCTGCGAGCTGTTTGATAATCTAAGCAACGCAGTCATTCGAGATAGTCTGAATGTGGAACGTAAGAATCGTTTCACGGCACATCCTCCACCTGAGAGAACTATGGATGCAGTAGGAGGTGAAGGACCTGATGAAATGGAGCAAGGTGATATTCATGAATCAGCTTCAGTGCCCTATTATAGTATCATCGAGGAAAGGATGCGGAGCGTACTGCCGCAACTTGAGGAAATTCTCACCATGGACGAACTTGGCCAATCTTCTTCCAGTATTGAAGCGCTCAACCAGATGGAAGGCATGCTGGGGAGCGAGGCTGTCTTGGGATTGTCACAAAGTTGGACATTCAATACCCCCCCTGATGTGCAGCGTGGTGGCCCAGCTCCAGAAGACGATGGCTTTGTCGATAATATGGGAACTGAGTCGATCTGAACGCGTGGCTCATAATATGGTATACTTTGGCCAGTTCTGTATTTGTCATGGCGTTTATGTAGTTTGACCATATATATTATGAAGATCTAATACCTTGTAGGAAATAACCTGGCTCGTTCAAATTCCTCATTGACTGTGAAAGTACTTCCTTTCTCCCTTCTGGAGTGTTTACAGCTTCGCTTCGTAGGACACTCGTGAGGCTCCATCAACTGGTAGATTGGCGAAACGTTCAAAGAATCGTAACGCGTCTGGATTTGCCACAGATCCACTCACTTTTGACTTCTGCCCACTAATTATGCGCTTAACGTTAATCTCGCACTTCTTTCCGTTGACCGTGTAAGGAATATCAGGGACCTCAAAAACGAACGATGGGACGTGACGTGGTGAGTAACGCTCACGGATGGCGCTTCGAATGCGATCCGTAAGTCCAGGTGTCAAGGGCGTATCTGCTTTCATCTTGACAAAGAGAATGGCTCGCTCATCAGCATCTACTTCCCGTTTCTGCCCAACACAGATACTATCGCCCAGCTCAGGTATTCTATCGGTAACAGCATAAATCTCGGCTGAGCCAAATCGAACCCCCGAGGGATTAAGCACACCATCCCTAGAGTTTCTTAGTACCATGTGGCTTATCACAAAGGATATTACTTACGATCTACCAAGCATGATAAGACCGCCGGTATCTTTCAGCTGTCGAACATAGTCCCCCTGGCACCAAATAGTTGGTCCGAAACGATCGAAATAGGAAGCGCGGTATTTCTCGAGCCCGTCCTCACCCATAAACCTAAGCGGTTGGCTAGGGAATGGTTGGGTGCAAACAAGTTCCCCTGCCTCCCCGTCCTTGGCAATAGATATCGGCTCGGACGAAATGGAATCGAGAATATCGACGGCCATACCAAGTGCTTTGCATTGGATCTCACCGGCGTACACGGGAAGAAGTGGTGTTCCTCCGACAACTATAGGCAACTGTTAGTGAAAATATCACAAACCCCGCAGGATCTCCCTTACAACAGCCTGCGATGTCGGTACCACCGCTCATCGAGATGAGATGCGCAGTGGGTGGAAAGGCAGTTTCGTAGAACCATTTATACAGGTCTGCAGATAATTCTGACCCAGTCGAGGTGACGATGCGTATCTTGGACATATCAAAATCGTTTCCTATTCATAACATTAGCTGAATGGCATTGTCAAAAGCAGTACAAGTAGAATGCCCCACGTGGTACGATCCCAAGTGACCTCAGGTGCGAGAGATATCTTGGAGAGGTCCCGAAGACATTGACTCTGGTGTGCGTATGTTAGCAATCTCTGCAAGGTAGAGCCAGGATGGTTGTCGACTTACCCAACTTGCTGGCTAAGTTCCAGGAGCCTTGCAGGGCGGGAATGGAAGGGTGAACCATCATAAAGCAGCATGGCCTTCCCGCATGACAGGCTCACAAAGTTCAAAACCCACATGACCCAAGACGTCTGAGACCAAGTTAGCAGTACGTTCGTACACGCGATGTAGGGTATTCGCCTACCGTTGTGTACTGGAAAACTACGTCGCTCCTGCGAACATTGTGCTGCAAAGACATGTCTGTTTTGACTTTGAGAGCAACTCCCTAGATAATTTTTTGCCATGGTGAGCGGGCTTGCCCATCAACTGAACTCGTTCGTAGCATGTAGACTCACCCCGGTTGAATGCACAATGCATTTTGGCTTACCTGTCTGTGGCAGATCATCAGTACGGAAAGTTGGATGCGGGATTAGAGGGTGATGACTTACAGTGCCTGAAGAGAAGAGAATAAAGGCTGGGTGGGAAAATGGCATCAGATCATATTCCAGAGCACCACCTGAGCCACGGCCCAGAAAATCCTCAAAGGAACACCCGCGATAAACACGTGATACATCAGTCCGCAAGCTACAGCTGGGTATGACAACCACGTTGGAGAGCTCGTTTTGCGGATCCCTGAATCCAACTGACCATGCTTCTATCCTCTTCTGGAGGGATATCGTCTTGTTTGCGTAGACATAACCGTTATCCGCAAAGATGATCTTGGGGTTAACTTGGCGATAGCGATCTAGGATGCCGACTGCGCCTAGATCGCACGACGTCGACGACCATACAGCTCCCAAAGATAGGGCCGCTAAAGCTATGGTAAAAGCATCGACAGAGTTAGAGATGACGGCTGCAACAACATCCCCAACACCGACACCTGATGCACGTAAAGAGGATCGTACTTTGCGAGTTCGCTCTTTAAGCTCTCCCCATAAGACTTGCTCGACTTCGCTCATGGCCTCATTTGTGAAAAAGATCGCGACGTCATCATCGGGCCGGTTGCGAAACATGATCTCAGCCAGGTTGAGTCTTTCAGCCGGGAAGAACGGCTCTGGAGGAAACATCAAAGGATGTGCATCGATCTGTTCTCTCTGTGTTATACCGAGGCCAATCTGGTCATATTCGGATGTTATCTTACCTGTTTCTTGCGCGCTGGCCCTATGCGTCCAGAGCCGGGCGGTGCCAGCTCGAGCCATGCATATACATCTCGCCAGAAATCTTGTAGAGTCGTAGGATCGACCGACCATTGGTGTAAGTCATTGTACGTGCGCAATGACAGCTGGTGTTTGGCGTTGACATGGTTTATGAATTTCCATACGTTTGTTTCGTGGGGCTGCTGGGGTTCCCATACGGGCTTCTTCTTTTCAGGCAATGTCATGCTGCGGGCGAGTTGGGATGTTTTCTTCTTCTTTCTGTTACACAGTGAGTCTGAGCAACATTGTAGGATTGTTATAATAGTTTGGTATTCCTTTCTGACCTCGGGTTGAGTTAGACATTGTCCGTTATCCCGTTGTGCCTCGGATCACGGGCTACTGGGACTGGTCTCGGCATCGACCGAGTACGTCCGATCCTGGTTAATGACGCATCCCATCCTAAAACCCAATTCGGGCGGATGTTGTGCGGGTCTGGGAACATCTCACGGTCCGTGGACTGGATGTTGCTGATAGTGGATGACTTGTAATTGGCAGAGACCGGTACCCCTGGATTCGATATATGTATAGGGATCGAATTATTATGTTAGGTAAGGTTCCCTTGACAGATCAGAAATTACTTATCCGGCCGACTTCAACATGACCTGCAGCACGCTTGCTAGTCCCACGAGAAATCAGTATGTATGGCTATGCACTCCAGAGAACTACGTATTTACCGAGATCTCAGGAATGGATAGAGCAACGCTCTAGAACCGTCATTGGTTCAAAGTCAAGGCAAACAGGCTCGTGATGCTCGGATCATACAGACAGAAGTCAATATGCGGGGTAATGTGCAGGAAACCGGCCTTTGCCGAAGACGACTCCAAACATGGGAGCGTGGCGTACTTGGAGCTGAATGAACTTTTCTGAGCCTGTACTAGTGCTCGACGCTTCTGCCATACATCCAGTTGTCAATTATTCTAAGGAATCCTATTCTGTTCATGCATGCTGGCCGAGTAGTAGAAGAAGACGGGCTATAGGCCGGGCTGCATTCGTCGTCTCGGCTGTCCCCGACCTGACTTAATTGTTTCTGGGCACATCTGTGGCCATGATATAGATATGTGGGTTTCCTCAACCCACAATCCAGAAGCACACAACGAATAACAGTCGGTCAATTCTAAGTTTGAAATCATAATGCCAGTCAAGGAATACAGCCTGTACAACGTTGCAGTAAGTTGTCCTGCACTCTGATAGTTATTAAACAGTGCGCTGAAATAATCCAGGTGGTGTTATTTGCTGCGTTTGGGTCGCTTTTTACCGGTTACTCACTTGCTGTCTTTGCATTCACCATAGGACAGCCAACTTTCTATGCTTCACTTGGTTTGGAGCCGAACCCCAAGTCGCCTGGTTACAGCTATACCACGGACATTCTTGGAGCGGCAAATGGGGTCTTTTTCGGCACTGGCTTTTTTGGCTGCTTCCTTGCAGGCTGGGCCGGAAACCGCCTAGGGAGACTCAATGGCTTTCGGATTGCTGCCGTGACAGGCATAATTGGAGGGGCCCTTGAATGCGGGTCACAATCCCCGGCAATGGTATGTCCCCTTCTGTCCCCCTAGACCATGTTAAATCGAAGTGAGTAATGAAAGTAGTTTCTTGTTGCAAGAGCTGTGGCTGGGTTAGCATCGGGGCATACAATGGCCGCCATGCCAACCTACTTCACCGAAGTGGCACCCCCGGGCTCCCGGGGATTGATCACCGGGGCGCACGGCATCTTCATCAATTTGGGGTTCTGTATCGCTGGATGGATAGGGTTTGTTCTCCTCACGCTCAATGTTTTGTCACTCGGTCCCTCAGTTCTGACTTTTCACAGTTTCGGTTGTTACTTTACTCCCAACTCAGAGTTCGCTTGGCGTTTCCCCTTTGCAGTGGTTTGTATCTGGGCAAGCTGTCTGCTGATCGGAAGCTTTCACAGTAGGCACTTACCTGTATGATAGTGAGAGCCAAAACTGACTTGCCCTAGTCCCGGAAAGTCCACGGTACTTGGTGCAGCGCGACGAGCACGAGAAAGCACTAGATATCTTGACTCGACTACATCGCAGCCCCAATGATCCCTCCGATATTTTCGCCTCCAGTGAATTGCAAATGATAGTTGAGAAGTGGCAGGATGAGAAGCAGATGGTTATCACTGATGGTAAATGGCGACTATTCACTAAAAGGGCCAACCGGAACAAACTCATCCTTGCATGGCTGGTAATGGTCGGCGGCCAGAACATCGGCCCCTTGGTGATAAACAACTACAACGTCCTACTGTACGGTTCCTTAGGCCTGGGTCCTACCAGATCTCTTCTCTTATCATGTGTCTACAACACAATCGGTCTTGTCATAGCGTGTATAGGAGGCCTGATTGCAGATTACCTCGGGCGGAGAAAGGCTATGAGTGAGTTCCCCAAGCTCGTTCCTGAGACACCTCGGTATATCAAGCTAAAATAGCGGGCAGTTACTGGATACATCAGTGTAACATGTGTCCTGGCCACAATGACTGGACTGATCGCCAAATACAACGATACACCGAGCAAGGGCTGGGCTGCGGGGGCCGTCGCAATGGTCTACCTCTTTGTGGTCTGGTATGGAACTCATGTTATCCATTTAGACAGTATCTCAATCTACTAACTTGAGTGTACAGCTACAATTCATTCATTGACCTCAATCAATTTACCATCGCAACGGAAATCTTCCCCACTCATATCCGCAACCAAGCATCAGCAGTGGCCATCAGTGGCCTTTTCCTGTCAGACATACTCTGGCTGAATCTTCTCCCAACCGCTACTGCGGCGATTGGGTGGAAATACTATCTAGTATTTGTCTGTCTGGCTGTGGTGCATACTTTCTATTTGATCTTCAAGCTTCCTGAGGTACGTTGGATCTTGGTCTGTCGCCCGGTAGCTTCAAAAGCCCCGAAACTAACACGACTGGCAACGTATCTAGACCGCAGGCGTACATCTTGAAGAAATGGACCATGCCATGGATAGCCAATCTAAGAAACCTCACACTAAGTACGCGATGGAGGCTGCGGAAAAAAAGGTATCCGCGTTCCATGTCGAAGCCGGCCGTGTCGAACCTGAGCACAGCGATTTGTAATGACAGGGGGTGGCTTCTACACGAGACGCATTGGAAGGCCCGTTTGGAAAGTCAGAATCGGTCTATATTTGTTCTAAAGAGGTGCTTGACCTAGTATTGAGATGTCATCATACTGTCGGTCCTCTTCATGTAACTGGAAGTCAGAACTAAGTATAGTCACGATAACAATAACTCTCTGTCTCCGACATAGCTAATGGCCTTGGTTAATGTGATTGATATTTGGAGCTGAACCCTACGTAAGTCCTGTCCCGGCCAAGGTTCCGTCCCTGTCCCGGTGCACCTGTTGGGAGAGCTTGGATCCATCGTGAGACATAAATAAGTCATGAATAAGAAGTCTTGTCATGTCCGAAGCTCGTAACATTACCACAGAATACAGCTATAGTAGCTCCATTAGATCAAACAAGTCATAACCAATTGTCTCATATTCGTCATGACTCAACTACTTGACTAGAACTATACGGCCTGAGGCTTTCCCAGCCCTGAGCAGGTCCATGGCCTCGTTTACTGAGTTCCATGGCATCCTTTGTACTGGTATAGACGCAAGACGCTTATCTTTGGCCAGCTGTACGAGTGTCTTGAGCTCGTCCAGATTTCCAGTTATGTTCGAGTAGATGGTCAAGCCTTTGAAAATATTGGCAACAAGTGACATCTCCATCGAGCCTCCCATAACACCGACCTGTACCCACTTGGCCCCCTTTGCCACTATACTGTTGACAAGCTTGGCAGTGACAGAATTATTCACAAAGTCGATAACGCCTATGACTGGGCGGCCTGTGGCATCGATGATATCTTTTGCAGCGGAGGGGCCAGAGATGTTAACAGTATTTGATGCACCAGCGGCAAGTGCAGCCCTCAGCTTGTCGTCGTTTATATCGGCAACGATGATGGACTTGTGGCCATATGAATTCAAGATTGAGACGGCGGAGAGCCCTAATCCACCCGCACCGATCAAGACTACCGGTTCATCCGAGGGCAGTGGCATGAGCTTGCTGACGGCACTCAGTGTGGTGATGCCCGAGCAACCAAATGTAGATGCTACAGCCGGGTCAAGGTCTCCGAGGTCAAGCAGGTACTTGGGATGCGGCACCACCACATACTCGGCAAACCCGCCATTCCGGAGTGTTCCAAGGCCTCGCTGCGCAGCGCACAGGTTGTCCTGTTCTTGCCGACAGCGTGTGCACTGGCCACATCCCAGCCATGGATACACGATCTGTTGAGACCCAATCTGAAGTGGCCCAGCATCAGGGCCAATAGCAGAAATCTCGCCAAGGATCTCGTGGCCCAAAGCGATGGGTAATTGGATGCCGCGGTCCCTGACAAAGAACTTCTGGCCGTTTCCCATGTCATAGAACCCCTCTGCAGTATGGAGATCCGAGTGACAGAGGCCGGCGTGAGTGACTCTCACCAGTACCTCTGTGCCGATGGGAGTTGGGATCGGTTGACGGATCTTTTCAAGGGGTTTGTCCCATTCGGTCAACGCCCAAACGTCCATTTGTCCTGGCATTGTTGTCAAGTGACTAAGATTTGTAAAGATAGACTAACTCGGCTCTATGTCAATCATGAGGTACGCAGCTATTGCTTTTTATGGACTTCTCGGTCGGTCAATTGTCCTCACAATCAATTAAGAATCATGATTTGACGCCAAGCCGAGTAGTCAAGGTCGCGCATGGAACCTCCCGTCCGACGTATCCGGTCGTTGCCGAGTCGGTAGCTTTCAAATCATCGGAAGGCTACCGAGACCAAATATTGGGGTGATGCGTTTATTTCCGGCCCGGCAAAGGCCCTAACAACCGAGAAGATGTTTCGGCTGCTTAAACATGACCTTTCCGGTATATGTACGTAGCATTCTGCTGGAGCCACAAGGTCGTATCATGCGAAGAACTTAAACTTGCTTATTGCGAATCGTTCTTGAGGAGTTTCATACCTTATTGAAAAAGCTGAAAACCTCCATATCGTCATCTTTTATCCGGTGTGTTATTCTCGCACTCAATCATGGCTCAGAACAACTTGGACCCGAGGGATTACTCAAAATTGTTTCTTAATGGGCAATTTGTGAACGCACAAAGCACCGAGACCTATTCCCTCAGAAACCCGAAAGATAACTCTCTAGTCATCGACAATGTGCCAATCGCCGGGCTGGCAGATGTTGATGCAGCCGTGGAGTATGCGGAAAAGGCTTTCCGTGGACCATGGAGCTCTTTCACATCCCTTCAACGTACAGAGTGCCTTCTCAAGCTGGCCTCATTACTCGACGAAGAGCTTCTTTCTATTCTCACTCTAGATTCACTCACATCTGGGGTCCCGATTTCCTTGGCACCGATCCGTGAGCGGAATTATATCAGGAACTGTGTGTTGTACTACGCAGGGTGGACAGACAAGCAGAGAGGAGACTATTTTCCCGCAGATGACGGTGAGATCGCATCTTCTGGAATCCAATCAAGGTCGGACACTTATTGACATGACCACGCTTCTAGGATTTGTCAAGCTGGTCAAGCATGAGCCACTTGGGGTTTGTGCTGCCATCAACCCCTTCAACTCGCCTGTAGCGTGTTTCTTTCTCAAAGCCGCTCCAGCTCTCG
The DNA here is from genome assembly GCA_013184375.1 of Fusarium newnesense. Classification (NCBI taxonomy): domain Eukaryota; kingdom Fungi; phylum Ascomycota; class Sordariomycetes; order Hypocreales; family Nectriaceae; genus Fusarium; species Fusarium newnesense. The sequence continues at coordinate 69,283 of JABCJW010000311.1, forward strand.
CCACCGGAAACGTCATGATCATCAAACCCAGCGAGAAAACACCACTGGGGTCTCTGGCTGCTGCGCCACTGTTTGAGAAAGCAGGCTTTCCCCCAGGAGTTATCCAGGTCATTACTGGGCCAGGCACTACGGGTGCCTTACTTGCAGAACACATGAGAATCCGAAAGGTCAGCTTCACTGGATCGGTGGCTGTCGGTAAGAAAATTCAGCAGGCAGCTGCTCAGACCAACTTAAAGCGAGTCACACTCGAGCTTGGTGGAAAAAGCCCGGCCGTTATCTTTGACGATGCCAATATTGATAATGCCTTGACCTGGACAATCAATGGCATACTGACGCGGAGCGGACAGCTTTGTGTTGCTGCTTCAAGAGTCTATGTGCAGAGCGGGATTGCAGATCAATTTATCGAGGAATACAAGAGGCGTATGAGAGGGGCTATAGATGCTATGGGGGACCCTCAAGACCCTGGAACCAAATTCGGTCCAATGGTGGATGAACCGCAGCTCGAGCGAGTCACCAAGATGGTGGAGAGGGGCCGGGCCGAAGCCGAGTTGGTCGTCGGCGGTGTTCGGCATGGGGACAAAGGATGCTTCATGGAGCCAACAGTCTTCCTCAACCCCAAGGATGACGCTGAAATCTACAAAAACGAAGTTTTTGGCCCGGTCAGCGTTGTCAAAACATTTGAGACTGAGGAGGAGGTCATCAAACTAGCCAACGATACCGAGTTTGGTTTGATGTCTGGTGTTTTTACAAAGGATATCACCCGAGCCCTGCGTGTTTCTTCTGCATTGGAGTCGGGGGTTGTTGGGGTGAACTGCGTCAGTCTGCAGAATTTGCAGACGCCCTTTGGCGGGAAGAAACAAAGCGGGATAGGACGAGAGTTTGGCGAATACGCACTTAGGCTGTTTACGGAGCCAAAGACAATCCTGATCAATATGGCAGCATAGATGGAAAGGATGAAGTAGACTGTCTTGCCACCCGATATGCAAATTGTGTACCTCAGGCTCTGATAACAAAGCTGTAATGTGATTCATCCTTTGTTTCTATCTAGCATCAGGCATGCTCAGGGGCAGATATGAGTACTGCATGTCTAGAAAACATCATGAGATTATTTCACCCATATTCTTACCAGATATTGACTATTATTCAGGTCTTGCACATATACGCAAAGTTTCTAACAACATTGTGCTACCAGAAGCTTTGCGATACACGAAAGAGTCCACGCCATACCCGTCAAGTCATAGCTATACGCCTGCTCAAGATTCTCTTCTGATTACTAGATACCCACTATACAGCGTTATGACTTCCTAATCTTCTCGAATAAGACTGCCTAGAAAGTCCGTGATGTGTGCCGCGATCTCCACTGGTTTCTCCATAGGCGACCAGTGGGCGCACTCCAGAGTAACCTCCTTTAGCTTAGGCACAAGGCCTTTATTCTTTGCCTCATCCATCATACCCGCTACGCAAACAGCATCCTCCGTACAGTAGAAATATAGGATCGGTACCTCGATGGCCAAGTTTGTTTGCAAATCCGAGTCTGATTCGGACTGGCATTGGTAAACAACAGCTTTGTACATCTGCAAAGATGAGCCGAATCCGTCTCTTCTAAATTGTTCCAGGAAAGCTTCTTTCCACCTCGGCTCGTTGGCATATGTGCGAAGACCAACATCTTTGTCGCCTAGCAGAAACCTCCTCATGGCCGTTGGAACACAAAACATCCGCCTCATCCAGTCCTTCTCGGCTCCATGCAAGACCATCCACATCCTCTCGAGATTGGCATCCACTATTTCAGCGGCATCCGGTGCTGTAAAGAAGTCCCAGTATGCGAACTGGGGGTAGCCGAGAGACTTGCTGGTGATCTCATTGACAGTGTCAAGATCAAATGGCTGACTGGACGGCATCATATACCCAGCGTTGAGCAGTACCACGCCACAAAACACATCCCGGTGATATAAATAAGTGCGTTGTGCGATGACGCTACCCCAATCGTGACCAATGATGACGGCATTAAAGATTTTCTCCCTACGTAAAAGATCCGCCAAGTCATCGGCTATGCCTCTATATGCGTACAATCTTGTGTCTTCTGGCTTGTCGGTGCTTGCGTAGCCCAGGCAATCGGGAACAATGATCTTGTTGGGTAGATCATTCAGGGAGAAGATGATGTCAGACCAGAGATGAGCCGAGTCTGGAAAGCCGTGTACAAATAGTAACGCGGGGTGGTTTTGGGAAGATTCACCAGGTGAGGTGTAGTATGTGTATTGTAGCGACCGTCGCGTGGTGATCGATCTCTTTTGGAGGGTTTCCATGATGCAGCTTTTTTTCTCATCACAAATACATGGTAGTACACCAGAATAAGGCTTCTAGGCTATTGACCTTCATATGTCGTAATTCTATCTTGTTCTCGTCGTCCCAAGCGTCGGCGTTCGCCGTGGCGTTAGGTCAACCAGCTTCGGTATACTGGATCCGACCCTGGGTAGGTGTCCTCATGTGGTAAGCAGGCCGGCCCGTACTTCCAGCGTGTAGAACAGCATATCCGAGATGCCAGTCATGTCACAGGTCTCTTCCCCGAGGTTTATCACTTACTGGGCGGTATCAACAATATATGCTTCTGGCCCGAGATGTGCTATGCCGACATTTGATCGGCCTTTGCGAGGGACTTCCGAGACCACCTGATATCCGTATTGTTTCAATGGGACGAGCATACAGACATAATAATTGACGCGTATCTGACGTCGATTCTAGATGGCCATTCTTATCATCGACTGTCATCAATATATACTCACTTACATCGATTCACAAAAATGGGTGCCAAGTCCGACTTCAGGGTCATCATTGGCGGAGGCAGTATCACTGGCCTTACGCTAGCCAACATGTTGCAACTTCACGGAATAGACTTTGTCGTGCTCGAAGCATATCCCGATATTGCACCTCAAGTAGGTGCAAGTATTGGTTTGCTGCCTCATGGTAACAGAATCATGGATCAGCTTGGCCTCTACCAGAAGGTGCTGGATCTTTGCCCTCCTTTGGACTCTTTTCATTTCCGAGACGACAAGGGCAAGATCATCTGCGAATTTCGAGGCATGAACCATTCCATGCAAGAAAGGTGAGCGCAGTCTACCACAGCACAAACCTATTACCAAAGGCTGATCGGGCGATGATTGGTAGACACGGCTATGGAATTACATTTCTAGATCGTCAGATGGTGCTTCAGTTGCTCTATGATAACATTGAGGACAAGTCAAAAGTCCTCACCAACAGGTGCGTCCACATGGTCGATATGGATGAAAACGGCGTGACTGTGAAGACAAAAGATGGCTCGTCGTACCATGGTGACATCTTGGTGGGTGCCGACGGTATCCACAGCGCCATCAGGGGAGAGATGTGGAGGATCGCCAAAAAGGAGTCACCAGAATGGTTCCCGCACAATGAACATGATTGTCAGTCCAAGAGAAGAGACCTAGCTGTCCAACCATTCCACGGTTTACTGACGTTTCCCCAGCGGTTCCTGTCGACTATGGCTGCATATTTGGCATCTCTGAGCCATGCGAAGGAATCGAGCCCGGTGCATCCAACTCTGTTTTCAGAAAGCACGAGTCTTACATTGTCAACGGCGGCCCTGCTGGTCGGGTCTATTGGTTCTTCTTCCTCAAGCTACCCAAGACGGCCTACGGCGACTGTATTCCGCATTATACCGCCGAGGACGAGCAGAGAATTCTTAAGCAGCATGAGAACGACGACATCACACCAGGTTTGAAGTTCAGGAAGATCCTAGACAACAAGATAACCTCGGTGTTGGTGCCTCTACAGGAATATGTTTTCAAACAGTGGTACTATAAGCGCATCATCACCATTGGTGACTCTGCACATAAGGTACGAGAGATAGCACATGTTGGCGTCGCCCCACTCACAAAGTTGGTAGTATCACCCCATCGCGGGTCATGGCGGCAACGCTGCGATCGAGTCAGCAGCTTCTCTCATGAATACAATTCTCCATGAGATCAAAAAGGCTCCCAGTGGTCATCCAACGCTCACCCAGATCGAGAAGGCATTTGCTACAACTCAAAAGATCCGGATAGACAGGGCAGAGACCCTCAAGAAGCACTCTCATGAGCAGCAGCGTACCGAATCTCTCGACACACCCTTTCACCAGTTTGCTGCTTTCCAACTGCTACCCAGAACCGACAAAGAGGACGTCACATTCAATTTCTCCCGCAACATGCCGCTTGCCGAGAAGCTAGATACTCCCTCCCTAAAGCCCGTGCCGAGGCTCGTGCCATTCAAGGATGAGCTTTTATCCACACCTACACCGAGAGGGAACAAGAAGTTGTACCTGATAGTCACCTATCTGGCAATCGCTATTGTCGTTCACTTTGCCATGTGGACGAGGTCTGCCACATGGGACCTGGGCAGCCATTTAGAAGCCATCCTTACCAACAGGGCCTTCAAATATGACGCAAGCTTCCCTCTGAAGCAAACCTACACTGGTATCAAACGGATTGATGATTATCTTGTGTTCCTGGCAGCGATCTATGTTCCAGCCTTGAAGGACTGGGATACTAACTTTGGCATGATACATATGTATTTCTTGGGAATGATTCTTCAACCCATCGCCATAGGTTGCGTCGAGTCGTACCGAAAGCGCAACAAACTGAACCCGCTGTACCTGTGAGCTCTGACCCTGATACCGCCCGTCGATTGTCCTGAAATATACTAACCAATGTTAGAATCAACGTCTGGCTCACACTTGTCCAACTCGCTGGCATTGGGATCTACATGCCTATCTACTATGCAGTCTACACTTATGTCTCTGAGCCTGAGACGTATTGGTGGCCCTTGAACAGAGAAGTCCCGATTCAAAACGCTATCAACATGAAATGGGGGGTTTTCATCGGATACGCTCTCCCCACCATCCTCATGTACCAACCTTGGAGCAGCCCTTCTGCAGTACAGAACTTCGAGGCTCTCTGGCAACCATCGCCCATGTTCGTCACGCTCATCTGCAGTTCCCTTGCGGCAATCTACGTTGCTAGAGGCAAGGTGCCTCAGGGCCCACGCAAGGCCCATCATACTGCCCCTGATGTGGCCCATCTCAACAGCCTATATGTTTCCACGGGTGTTTTTGGGCTACTCTGGCATGCCTACTGCATGATCAAGATTCTTTTCTCGTCCCACCTATCATTTGTGTCTACATTTTTTGTCGACTTTTCTCCCGGACCCAAGAGCTTCGGAGACGGTCTCTGTGCTATCTTCCTCGCTGATTTCTGGGGTTTTGAATTAGCCACCTACATATGGCTATGCATGGCTGTGTGGGATTTGAAGCGAGTCGGTCGCACCAAGGCTGGTGTAGGAAAATCTGCCGCCTTGATTGCCCTAGGTTACATACTGGTTGGCCCTGGAGCCACTGCGTCGGCTGTCTGGTATTGGAGAGAGAACCGTATGGCCAAGACCATATGCAAGAAAGGATGGGCCTGAAACTTGCGCGGGTATTGCCGTTGGCACATCAGAACTTGGAATCCATCAATAACACCCCCCTTCCCGACCCTCCTCGTGTTGTTCTTGTTCTAGTCCTAGTCATTTTTCCAGTCTTCTGGTTCGTGGTTCAGTGGAGAGACTTCCAACACTGGCTTATCATGTGTTCTATGCTTACAGGCGCGGTATGGATATGCTTGATGAATTTGGTGGCATACTTTGTATCGAGAATATTTATTTGGCTCATCATAATCGTCATATCAATCAGGATTGGAGAGAACTGTTCCCACTTCTCACCCATCTAAAAGAATTTCCGCGCGTCGTTTCCTGGGTTGGGATGCCTCAACCTTACTGCTATTAGTTCTCACAAAGGCATATTAAGCAAAGTCTATTACTTAATCATTACGCGAAATTTGTTGATATTTTAATAGCTTGCTGATATAACTAAGTTGTCGTAAATTTACCACGGGGTGCAATATCTTAGTGAAGGTAGTTAGTTTGAAAGTCAACGCCGTGACCAACGTTTAATAGATTCAAGTGGCAACAATGAAACCAGTGCCAAACAGAAACCGGGACGACAATAGACACTTGGATTCATACAATCATAAAATACATGCCACCGTTAGATCGCCTACTCACTTCCGGCGATCGGAAGAAGTCAGTATTGATCACAACTACTAACGCACTTAGTTTAGAGGTACAACTTGTGAAAAAGTAGACCCAGCTGGTTCCGATAATGAGAATGCGAGGGTGGGATCATCGAATCTCCCGGCGGTGAAATTGTCCAAGGCACGGTCCAAGTCAGAGCTTTCCCAGACAACATCCAGGTTAAATAAGTTTGAGGGGTCCGATATATATTCAAAAGAACTCGATTCGATTATCAGGTCCGAAGGACGTCTTGAGCTGGCTCTAGGCTTCCTGGGGGGAGCTATCGTCGAACCCAAGGCCGATACCACAATGCTGGGAGCGTGATCGCGTCCAGATATACCTTTCAAAGACTCGAGCATTCGCCCAACTATGGGAAAGTGCATCTGTACTAATTCTAGACTCTTGAGAAGTTGGCGAAGCCAAACAGGTTGCTGCTGTGTGTTGGTGCAAGTATCCCCAGTGTCGACGTGCTGGATCAGGGCTGTAGCCGCCACTACAGCGTTGTCAAGCATTATGGATGGTATCTTTTCCAGTCCAAATGCCTCTCGGTACGTGACGACCAAGCGGGCTGTACGTAGGGCATATTGATAGATAGTGGCCTGCAAGTTCTCGGACGAGCCCCCGGTGTCTTCGTCCCCGGAAATCTGAGAGTGTCGTCGCTTGCCAGCTCTTATCTTGTCGGCCAGGGCTCGTCTGACCAGAATCTGGACTTTGCAAAACTGAGCGTGCAGACCATACCCGGCTGGGTCCATCCCTGCCAAGCTACTTTCTTCGTACGCCAACTCGGGAGGAAGATTTCCATGCCACTCTTCCATGTCCGCAAGGAGTTGGCGAAGCATAGCAACCCTCTGCGAATCCGAGATGGATTTGTCATTGAGCACCTGCGATATATCCGCCATGGGACCGCAGAGGCCGACCCAGGCATTGAGCCAAGGTGCGTCAGACTCTCGGTTTGCCCTGCAGCGAGAAGCCGCAACACTCATGATCGATTTAGGGATGCAGCTGGGCCTACCTAGATAAAGTGTCCAGACGCCTTCGTAAACAATGCAGGCTGATAGAAGCGCGTACGCCAAGTTACTGTCATGGTTGGAAATTCGGGTCGCCTTGTCCGTCCCCACGGCGCTTGCAAGTTCGTGTAGACCCAGATCTGACAGCATGCGACAAGCAACACCTACATCAAACAGTCAGTTTCGAATGCGTAAGGGCGGCCCTCGAATAGCTCACCGCAAAACATCCATCCCTGACGGTCATTGCCCCACGTAACTTCGTATTCACTCAAAAGTAGGAACCCCTGCAAATTGGCGGGTGTTGGATCGGACATGGCCTTAGCTATCTCGGCTTTGGCCAGCTCACAGTACTTAGACCCCATGGCACGAACCGACTTGGAGGTGCTCAGCCTTGTCGCGCATGCCAGCATAGCGTTTTCTAAGAAGGTGGAATACCACCTAGAGCTGACTTGAGTCGCTTGGTGTGTCTCAAAAGTATCTCTGTGAACGATATCAACCCATAAGGTCTGGTATTTGAAGAATGAGTGAAGAAGGCGGTCTCGAAGCCGGGATGATGCTGGGTCAAGATCAATGTTGACATCGTCCAAGCCACCGCATTCAGACAAGCGAGACTCATCGCCCGGTGAAGTGACGTGAGGATGGGAAGTTGCACCAAAGAAACTAGGCGATTGGTTACTAGGGATCTCGGGAGACTCGTGTGCACCAGTGACTGATACACAGCGAGGATATTGTAAGCCGGGGTTGCTGATATTCTGTGTCACAGCTCTATCTGCGTCGTCGTCGTCTCGGGAGGGAAGATTATGAACAGGTGCATTGCTGGCTTGGGACACGCTTGCTCAAATTAGCCACGATCGAAGGAAATGACAACTTGTGCGGCGACAAACATACTTGGCGCCTGACGGGGACACAGCAGCGGGTGCGTCAGCGTGGGCGGCGTTGTCCTGATCCGGCTTTTGGCTCTTGTTAAGAGCCTCGAGTGATTCTATACGCTGTTGGAGTTTGTCGACAATCTTGCGGCTGACGAATCTGTTTTTTTCGGTTCTTGTTAGCTCTTCATTTCTCTGCTGGTCAAAATTGAGTGGAATCGAGTTACAAACCTTCTTCCGTCCGAGAGAGGATCCAACAAGCACTCCTGTCCAGCTCGCTGGCATGGAGTACAGCCTTCCTCAGCGGAGGTAGCTTGAACGTCACACTGGATAAACAGACAAAGGTTAGTGGTGGCTCATGGCGATGAGGGGGGAAAGGTGATGCATCTTGATCTTACCTTGACTTTGCGCAGTCGACAGCTTTGGCATGCGATGGCAGCACGTTGTGCTGACGAACCTTTGGGTCGATTCACCATGATTCAACGAAGCGAAGCGAGACACGAGGTCAGGAGGATACGCGGGGTGATATGCAGCGTGAGAAGAAAACAACATTGAGCGATTACCGATCTACCTACGAGCGTGGGCCCTCTCCCATGCATAAGAACGACTCAGCCAAGGGATCTAAAGTGCGGGGTTTGAAGGATCTGGGGTATGAAGGCTGACTATCCGGAGCCGAGAACCTTTTCTTGTAGGATGGCTAACCCCTCCTTGTCCTAGCTTCTTGACTAGACGTTTCTGGTCCATCACACCAGCGGGGCTGTACCGATAGTACCGTAGGTACAGTACAGTCAAGCAGACGCCAACAAGCCCTTGTACGATAGGCTAGCTCAAGCACTTGTAGCCAAGGCTAGACTGGTCACTAACACCTAGTGGCTATAGGCACAAATGTCTCTCTAGGCCATTCCATTCTTCCCGTGTGTCTTTGCGCACGCAATTATCATCCAAAAAACCAACCTATCTGGTCTATCACTCACTGATTTGTAGAGGTAAGAAAAACACAGCGCTCTAACTGAAAGTCTTTGGCCAGGTGACCACTCAGCGCCTGTCAACGCCACTGAATCCAGACATACGGAGGCCCGACGGATTTGTGCCACGTCCGTGCGCGTAAATTCTGGGTTCAGTTAATAACAACATTTACCCTATTCCTCGGTCAACGCCGAACCGCCGCTCGTCCACAACTGCAGTCTACCGTTCGCCCTTTTGCACCGGCCGACTCTGCCAATTCTCCGAATCCAACCAGTTCCAGTGGTCAGTGTACAACTTATTTCTGTGAGGAGGCATGTGTGATTGGAGTACGGCTCACAACCATAAATTACATAGACATGCATCATTCTATGAGTGGTCGTGTTGGAAGTTTGCGAAGTCGAGAAACAAATCAGCTTGAATAAGTGCCATGCCTCGCTTCTGTAACTATTAGCAAGTTTTTACGTCCCATGTCATCTCAAAGTGTCCGTCCCATAAACTCATTGGGCTATCTTTTTCCTCCCTTCCCCTTTGCTATTCGCCTCCCCGCAGAACGGGTCGCATGCCGGCCATGAAGTTGTATGTCCCGAAAATACACAGTAGATGCCGAAGAACGACTTGCCATGCATCGGCAAGAACTCCGATTATTCTGTCTGTTGTGATTCAAGTGCGTGTGAAGTAACTCCCGAAAGTCCCATGCCTCGGTCGGATTCT
>JABCJW010000312.1:0-10024 GCA_013184375.1 Fusarium newnesense
CCTGTACCACTGGGACATTAGACGTATCACTGAAAGTAGGCGATGCTGGCACCGCTGTCATAATTGCCTCATTCTTTCTGGTCCTTCTGATGTCTTTTTTTGCCTCCGATCTCTATGTTTAGACCGTTATGTCGTGGGCTCGTAAGGTGGTGGATTCTGTTCACCCCTTTTGAGGCTGAAGGGCTCAAAGAAAATGCTGGACAGTCGTTTTTGGTGAGTCTCAGATTAACATTTCAAGGAATGCCTTCCCGAGCCTTAAAAAGACGGAGAGCAAAAGCGCATAGATGCAGATTTCGTGAATCTTGTGATAGCCCACGATGCTTCGACTCAGGTGAGAGTACCAGTCGGCCGAACCCTTTCGCTCACCAAAGATCGTCAAAATGTTCAACAGAGCCAAACAGGATGAGGTAACCACAAAAGTGGTATCAGAACCGACTTCTGTCAAGGATACCAGGGCCAGAAAGAATGAGGCAATTATGACAGCGGTGCCAGCATCGCCTACTTTCAGTGATACGTCTAATGTCCCAGTGGTACAGGTGGCCTTGAGGTGGAAAAGAGCCGATTCGGTTGATTCGTCTGCTTTGGTGTCGCCAGGAGAATTTTGCACAGGCTTCTCAACACCATTGACTTTGGGTGGAGGTGGTGCATCACCTTCAGTTAAGGGAGTGTTGTTGGAGGCAATGGCCATTGTTGCGTTTGTGAGAAGGTGATTAAGTATTGGAGTGGGTGATAAAAGAGAGGAAACTTGTAGTAGTAAGAGAAAGGGACATGGGAGTATTTATAGGTCTTTTCCTGAGAAAGCTTATCCAAGTTCTAAGAGATGCCACATAAGCAGAATACAGAATTTTATCTATTAAATGCTTTTTGTATTAACCTTTCTCTAAAGCACGAATAGCAAGCCTTTGTCGTGAACCCTATGTGACTCCATAGGCACAGATGACTCCAAGAAGGCTTATTAGGCAACAAAGTTGCGAACTCTAAGAATGGGCCTATGAGGACTAAGGAGTGCATGTGTTATTGCAGTTAAAACTTGTGGCCGAGAGCGTATATCATCACAGGGAACTACTTAGTAGCATAACACAAGGAGCACGATTGCAGTGCATTTAATGAACGTTATCATTAGCTCACTCCTGCATGCAACATAGAAAGGCGGTGGTACTGAAACTTGGCGGGGAGGTACAAACTGGTTGAGAATATAGGTACAACGATTTGTGAATCTGGTATCCAATAGGAAGCCATTCCTGGAAACTTCGGTTTCGTGGTCTAGTTGGTTATGACATCTCGCTCACACCGAGGGGGTCCCCGGTTCGAGCCCGGGCGGAACTATTCTTTTGCTCTTTTTGACAACTTTTGTCGACAGTGTATTATTATCTTACGTTTAGGGATAATGATGTGGTTTATTGGATAATATGTAATAAGTGCCCCGCCGTATGATTACTTATACAAGGTAACTTATATAACTTTAGCATGTAAGTGTGAAAGTAATTGACGAGCGAATAATTGCCAAAGATCTGTCTCCTCTGCTTTTTTCCTTTGTCTAAGGCTTAGAATAAATAAACATCCTGTTCATCCCATTGAAACTCGGGTCCAAACTCGTTGGCATACCTCCCCGCAACATCCAACTCAGTTGTAAGACACCGCTCAAACGCAATATCATGAGTTTTCGCAGCTATTCTCCAAGCCTCCAAAACTTGGTCACCAAGTACAGGAATATCCGTCTTCCCAAGCACCATCAGGCCCGTTGCCGTGCTGAAGCTAAACCCCGCACGAGATATATCATCTTCAAAATCAGTAGGATCGAAAACATGTCGAACCGAGAGTTTTCTTATCTTGGGCATGTGGCAAACAGCTTGTGCAGCTGCCAAAAGAAAACGATCCATGATTCCCTCTTTCATGCGAGATTTGAAACTGTTTTCTATCTCGCAGCCCGGGGGGCAGTAATGTCCATTAGCCATCCATTCACGGGACTCTTGTCGTTGATATTCTTCTTCTTCTGCTGATAAAGGATTTTCGCCTGTGACTACCCATTCACCAGAAGGGAGAACGTCGCAAAATGCGAATGTGAAACTCTCGAGGGTCGGCCAGCAAGAGGTTTCTGTCCAAGGTTGAAATATGGTGCTGTCGACGCTTGCAAGAAGCGTGATCTCTCGAATGCCGTGTCTCTGGGCAAGTCGTCGTACTGCTTCGGAGAGAACATCGCCATTTGACTCAACGGGGATGATGCTTGGAGGATTATAAGTCTGGTCTAGAATTCTATCCCGCTGGTAGTCAATAAGCAACGTTTGCACAGACATTGGTATCGAATCCAAAGACTGTGCAAAGCCTACAATGCTGTTAGCTATGACTGTTGTCTGTGACAAGGAAGCATTCTTACTATTTCTGATCAGAGCTTCCCCATAGACATAATCCTGTATGCTCTCTATTGCCCTCACCCCAAATTTCTCCAACCGTGGCATCTTACTTGCAAGTCGACACATATCCCCAGGCGTAAATGTAGGTGTATCAGTGGACCCGCATGCTCTAAAGACTGACACCATAGGGAGTTCTGGGAAATTCTTCCACGTGTCATAGAGCCCTATGTACTGCACTCCTTTTTGCGTGAATGTGACGCCAAATACGCTATATGGCATCTCAAAGACCAGCTCCACGTACGGCTTCTCTCGGCGTGGAAGATCTTTAAGAATCGCAAAAACTCTCGCTATGAAGTCATTAAATTCGCGTTCATCGTTCGGATGATGTTGACGAAAGTCGCAATGTCCGGGGCTTTGCATGAACCGCTTTGGTCGTTTACATATATGGCTGGCAAGAACGCACTTCACCTTGACGTTTCGAACGTGCGAGAGTCTTTGTGGTGTTAGGCAGGTGACGTACTTGGATTCCAGGACCTTTTCTATTTTCAAGTGCAGGTTTTTGTATAGGAATGGTTCGATGAGCTGTTGCCAGCGCCGTGATACTGTTGCAAGTGCGCTGAGCCTTAGTGTCCTTTTCCATCGTAGTCCACATATTATGCCTTCATGATATGACTCTGGGAGATTCCAGATGATCATTCTCAAGATCTCTGTTGGTAGACGCTCGGTAGGATCCATGCGGGGTAATAAGGATGAATGAAGGGTGAAGTTGTTGGTTGCTGGTCGTCGCAGGCTGAAAGTATAAGAGAAGGACACGTGATGTCACGTCGGTCGCCGAGTAAGCAGGCATAGAGTAAACTTGTCAGAGTTTAATTAGTTATCTGCCAATAGGTTTTCTTTTTATATTTGAGGAGGCCAGTTGCCCTTTTCATAAGGCCCCAACGCTAGGATTGGCTCATTCATATGAGACGGCTTGTTTCGGTTGATGGGCCAAGCTCTGTCTGTAGCCTGTAGCCGTGTCAATGACCCTGAGACGTACGTGCTTAGTGAGAAGTACTGTGAATCAGTATTTTGCCCATCATACACTTCAATTTCTCACGTTCTAAGCAATCAAAAGGTCACTATATAGGGAACCATAATTGTGAAGTCGAACAAGTACCCGCCCAAAAGTTAAAGGCCGTCAGACGCATAACAGAAAGTTTAGCGTATGTCTCCGCAGCGCAGTTGGTAGTCTTCTGTGGTTATTGCATGGTAACCGTAAGAGCTAATTGAATGTAAAACTTCCATTGGGCCAAGAACAACGTGGCTTCTGTTGTCGCGCGCTTCCGTAGACTGACGAGCGATTACACATACCGTGAGTGCCTGGAGCAATCATCCATGGTGACTTGAAACCTCGATAATCTTATCTTATCACCTCAGTTGAGTCCGTGCGGGATGTGTCTCACCACGCGACAAAACACCACGAGCATAATTGACCAAAAATAATTCTCATTTACTCAATTCATAACTCATCACTATCCTCATCCGTCCATCTCATTAATAAGTCGTAAGGCTAGGCGTGCTAGGATCCTGAGGGAACGAAAACTTGGTCTCCACAAAGATCTTCTGCATCCCATCCTCCCTCTTCTCAAACTTGTAGTACACCTTATCCAGATCCTCAAGTCTGACACGGTGCGACAGCATCTGAGCGGGGTCAAGCTCACCCTTCTGGATCATTTCAAGAAGCTCGTGCCAGTATTTATGAACGGGCGCCTGACCGTTGCCGATGAGACGAATACCTCGCTCCATGAGGGAGCCAATGTTGAAGTGGTTGGTCTAGTCATGTCAGTTGCGTGTAGAGAGTGGTTGGCATTGGGGAGGGACTCACGTAGCCAACGTAAACACCAGTAACACCACATCGTCCATAGTTTCGCACACCCTCAATCATCTCATTAATAATCTCACTCGTATCCGTTTCAATCCCAACAGCCATCTCGAGCCAGTGCATCCAGCCCTTGGCATACTCACCAGCCGCACACTCAATCGCGCAATCAGGACCACGGTTACCAGTGAGTTCCTTGAGACGGCTGACGACGGTAGGCTTGTTAGTTACGCCGTGCGACAAGTGCTTGTAGTCCACCAGCTCAAGCTTGTCCTTGTGCTCAGCGGGCCAGTGGTCACGAATAAACGACAGTCGTGGCTCGGTGTCCACAAAGATGATCTGGCTTGCGCCCTCTTTGATGGCGAAGACACCGGCCATTTGACCGATTGGGCCAGCACCAAAAATGGCGACCGAGTCGTTGGGATAAACGGCTGTGTCCTTAACGGCGTTGTAAGATGTAGCCAGTACATCAGACAAGTACAGCGCTGGGCATGTCAGCATAGCTCACTCAACAGCGATAAATACTCACCCTTCTCATCGGGAACATCATCAGGAATCTCCAAAAGATTCACATCCCCCAGCGGAACACGCACATACTCCGCCTGACCTCCCGCAAACCCACCCGTGAAATGCGAGTACCCAAACATACCCGCCGTGCGACCACCATACATGGCCCTCTCGGTGGTATTCGAGTTAGTCTTCTCACACTGCGACGAGAGCTTCTGCTTGCAGAAGAAACAATCGCCGCATGCAATCTGGAACGATGCGACGTAGCGCTTTCCAACCTCGATGCCCTTGACGGCTGAACCGACCTGGTCAACGACACCGCAGAACTCATGCCCGAGAATGTCGCCTTCGCTGAGCTGGACGACTGTGCCGTGCAGGAGATGCAGGTCTGAGCCACAGACAGTGCTGCCTGTCACTTTGAGGATCACATCACGGTCTTCAAGGATCTTGGGCTTGGGGGCGTCAACTATTTGTGTCAGTGGTGAATGTGTAAGTAAAGTAATGGAGTCAGACATACCCATTTGGACTTTGTTCTTGCTAATCCATGCGAGAGCCTTCATAGTCTCGCCAGACTCTCCGGCACCTGGCTCACGGTATGAAGTGACATCTTGGGCTGTGATGGCATTGTCGCCGTGTCCAATGACCTTTTCGGCCTGGTAAGCTGCTTGGGTAGTCATTTTAATAAAATTATGATACAATGTACTGTTATCTCAATCGACCTTGATGGCACGGCAAAAGGCGGTATTTATCAACATTTTTGTATTTCTCATGACTTCATATAATAAACGTCTACCCGTCATATGTGGTATCGTCACCATGACTGGGTGTTCTGGTGGTATCGTCACCATGATTATGTGCTGTAGTGGAGTTGGTGCCACCATGACGATCCCTGTCTGTACGTCATTGACTTCTTGAACCCGGGGATTATCTTCCGCCGTGAGATGTAAGTGGACGCTCGGGAGTATGTGCTCGACTAAGCTTCATTACCGATCAAATAGTTTCCTATTCTGTACCTGTCATCTCGATCTAAGCTCATAGCCTCATCATAGTTCGGCCGATCGCATCGCTCCCGTTGCGCCAAGCTTACACTACACTGATCCCCTCTTGGAGCTCCGTCTTGGTGGGCATCTTGTTAACCCGCATTAATTCTGCACTCTGGGCCATAGCTGGATCCCTTCCCATGCTGGCCATGGCGACGACCGTTTCGCCCTTGCAGTAGTAGGCCACAAACTTATTCTCGGCCGGACTACCATCGAGAACAAGATCGTCCCAGCCAGAGGCCATTGTGTTGCCGCAGTATCGTAGTTGAGCTCCCAGAGCAGACCAGAAAATGGGAATAAAGTGCTCAGTCTTGCCGCCTGGGTTGACAATGTGGTTCGCAGCGATGCGGCCCGCCTTTTGAGCAACGTTCCAGTGCTCAATTCGCACGTGCTTGCCTTCGCCTCCGGGGCCGTGGTAGGGGAACGTAGCGATGTCGCCGATGGCATAAACATCCTTCAGACCTTGAACAGAGTAGTCGTCGTTTGTCTTGATAGAACCGTCGTCCTCCAATTTGATGCCGCTGTTGTTCTTGAGGAACTGAGTAGCAGGTGCGACACCGACACCAAGAACAACGAGATCCGCCTCCAGCTTGGTACCGTCCTTGAGAGATACGTAGCCAACCTTGGACGCGTCAGATGCAGAGGGCTCGGCCTTGTCGACACTTGCGCCCATGTAGAACTTGACACCTTTACCTTCAAGCGCCTTCTGAAGCCCTGAACCAACCTTTTCGCCGAGGACGCGCTCAAGAGGAACATTCTCCATACCAATGACGGTCACATCGTTGTCGCTGGCTGTGGCGACAGCCAATTCAATTCCGATGAATGAAGATCCGACAACAACAATCTTCTTGCCCTTCTCGCCGATCTGGTCGACAATCTTTTTCGTGTCGTGAACACTTCGGAGAGTGAAGATGTTGTCGAGGTTCTTGAATCCCGCGAGCGGCAGTCGTCTGGGAGTTCCACCAGTAGCAAGGACCAGCTTGGTGTAGTCAATCTTCTCGCCTTCGCTGGTGGTAACGAAACGACCCGAGAAGTCAACATTGTTGACCTCGCCCTGGATAAATTTGATAGAGCCACCTTCGTAGAAATCCTTGTTTCGCCATTGCAACTTGCTGAGGTCAGTCATGAGAGCCTTGCTCAACTTTGTTCGGTCGATGGGGTAGTAGCCCTCGTTGGAGATGACGGTAATGCCCCCCTTGTATCCATTCTCGCGGAGGCTCTCGACGACGCCCAGAGTTCCTGAACCACCACCGACGACAAGGACATGGTCTTCCTGGACGCTTCCGAATTCGGCGCACTTGACATTGGGCTGCCGCTTGGATGACTTGATGGCGCTCTCCTCTCCGGTGAGGTACACGGCGCCATCTCGTTCGGCGACTTGGAAGACGGGTAGATGATCGAGGGCGGGGGCATCTTCAATATCGCCGGTCTTTGCGTTGAAGCAAGCTACGATTAATTAGTACAAGCATGAGAGTGAGAACTGCATTTGGACATACCTCCGTGCCATGGGCATGTGATGCGACCGTCGCTAGTCAATACACCTTTTGCGAGCGGTGCACCATAATGAGTGCACTTGGAACCTAGAGCTTGGGTCTTTCCTCCAGTGTTGACGAGTAGAACCTTGCCGTTCTCGATACCCTCAACTTCAACCTCCTGCTTGGAGCCTGGAGAGAGGTCGAGCGATGAAACGCCCTTGAGCTTGTACTCTTGCGCCATTGGTCTGTATGTGGAGAAATGCCTTGCTAGAGGAAATAATCGAGGTGTTTGTATCCGAGCTGAGCGAAAGCTTTGAAGTAATCTAGGATGTGGACGCATCAAGACGTCTTATGAAAGAAGAGAGAGAGAGAGCTGTGGGATGGTATGGCAGGTAGCAGTGGGAGACCGAAATTGGGGGAAACGAGGAAACGTGGACATGGCGCCATCAATTCGCAGCTGCAAAGCAGTGCAAGTGCAACGCAAAGGTTCCTCCCTAACAAAACGCAAGCATCACCACTGGAAGCTCCGTATCATCCATGCCTACGATGATGTGGGGGATGACAATGGAAGTGATCTGACTGGTCGAAGCTCTACGGGCGAGGTTGTGTATGACGACATGCCGACGTTGTAAGCCGTTCTCTTGTTAAGGCTGCACCACAATCCAACCGTTTCCGATGCATTTGTATCTGTAAGCAATGCCCCGCATCTAGAGTATGATGCCACTATTAACTGCCGGCTTACGAGGCATTGAACGAATGCAGGCGGTGTAAAAGTATGAATGCGAAAAATGATAGGGTAATGATGGCTTAGAGGACATTTAGAGTTCATGTCAACTCAGATTGACTACCCTGGACCATGTCAGTTGACTCATCACGTGTCTTATCTTCTTATCATAGCGCTAAATCTGCATCATGGCGGATTCGGCAAGGTGTGACAACATTGAATTCTAGATCCAATCACACGCGAAAAGGAAATGAGGGAATCTCGAGCGTTCAACACGTCTTCCCTACGACTTCACCGCGCTAACCGAGTCCAGAGTCTCCGCCCCTAATGAATGCCTAAAGAGATCCCCTGTATGAACTGTTCGCAGCCTATTACCCTGGCCGTCTCTGCATCACATGGCTTGTGCAAGTGGCTGAGGTTGGTCTCTTTTGAGGCCTCATCTGCCTTGTTTATTCACTCAATGCAACCAACGAACCTACGAATACAAACAAGTCGTCACTGTCCGTCCATATTTATCTCCATCACTTTCTTTGTTTACTCTAAAACTTCGACTGTCGGCGATCTCGCTAAGTCAGGAACAGAACTCCACTCCAACCCAATTTAGACTCGCGCGGGAGCCCACATACCAATTACAACCTCAGCCAATTATACACAAAGACCCTCTTTGTTTAGCTCAACAGTAAACACCAGCCGTTCCCTTCAAAACGACTCGAACCCGACGAGACGGCCTCGCCTTCTTGCCTCGCCTGGACTCTGGTTTGTCACGAGTCTAGTATCGGCTGCCGACGGACCATGTTCTAACCCTCACCCTTCGATCATTCCTATCTCCCGATCTACAGTATTATCATGTTGCCGACCGATCCCTTATCTTCCGCCGCCTTCGTTACCTTTCGCGAACTCTTCACCCTATTGTCTGTACAATAATCAAAGCTTCAAAAGGCCTCTCCATCTCCGATTTCGCTCCGCCCATCATGGAGAGGCCGGATTTTGGGCCGGAGCCGCATATCTCTGAGATGACTTGCTGCTGTGGGCGAATCGATTGCGCTCTCCTCAAGAAAAATTGTTCCATTCTAGAGACAGTCGAAAAAGATGTCCATACCGCGGCACAACTTGGTCAGGTTAGTCAGGTACCAATCCTCAATTTTGGGGCATTCCTCTGTTTTTATACGACTGTCACTTTTTCCACCGCCAAATCACCCGCGTGTCCCGCATGCCAGTCCCCGCTAGACACGTCAATGCCCCATCAGACTGCTGACTTGTCTGTCTCCCTTGTAGGCTCTACTCGCTAGACATGAAGCATATATGGCCGACGCGGAGAGAGATCGTCTTGATCTTTCCTCCAGGATAGAGCGTCTGGAAATGGCCAAGCAGGAATTAGAGGCTGAGAATGCCCTGAAAATTGAGGAGAATCGTAATCTCCTCGACCAGCTTGAACTGCTCAACAATACCGTCTCCGAATCCGATACAAAGATCAAAGCACTCGAGGCAAGTCTGCTGTCGTCTCAACAAGCCGTCCGAAGACTCGAGTCTGCTGCCCTGCGAGCCGAAGATGCGGAGAGGCATATTTCCCTCTTGGAACTCGAGCAGGATGATCTCTATCACGAATTGAGGTCGACGAAAGAAGATGCTCGAACACATGCACAGCGTTGCAAGGAGGCGCAACGCGGTATCATGGATATGCAGGATCAGTTGGAGAGGATGGAAGAGGAAGCTCGAGAGGAGCGTCAAAGACATGCCGAGGTCATTGGTCGAATGGAGCGTCAACGTCAAGTTGAGAAGCAGCTCAATACAGCCGCTGGCCGTCTAAAAGGTGCAGCTGCATCCAAGACACTGCAAGAACCGAAACCTGGGAATCCTGTTGTCAATCATTTTGTTCGGGATCTTCTTCAAGACAATGCCAATCTACAACTTGGCATGGCTGAGCTACGAGAGATGCTTCTCAATTCGAACGATGAGATTCAATCTCTACGAGAACAACTTGTCATCCACCAACCTATCGCCGATAGCAGTACGACTCTCAAAGACGAACTCGACGCTTATGAGCCGCCGACGACTCCTCGAATTTCGCA
>JABCJW010000315.1:0-19410 GCA_013184375.1 Fusarium newnesense
CGATGCTCTCAGCGCCGCGGTCCCATTCCATAAGCTTGCTAAACTTTAGCCAGCTCTCACCATCATCGTCTTTTCGCAAACCGGATGCCATGTTTGACATGGAGCTAGGTTTTACCGCGGGGCTGGTAAGGAGGGCATTTGAGGTGAAGATGCGATGGTCGCCGAACCAGAAGTCATCACGGTACCCATACTCTGAAGTGTGGGTGGTGCGATCGGCGGACTCAGCAACAGGGGTGTCCTCGGCGAACTTGCGTTTCTGCAGGAAGTCGGCTGTTTGTGTAAACTCCCGCTCATCTTTTTCCAGAGGCGGTGAGTTGTGACGGCTGTTGCGACGGTTTGGCACGTAACGGTGATGAGAGGGAAGAGAGCCAATGGGGGTAAGAGGCATGATAACATCATCGTCACCTTCCTCGAATCCATGGTCAGAAAGGTCAACCTCGGGCGATGGACTGAGCTCCCGCCGGCGAGCATCGTCATCGGAGCCGGAATCATCCGTCAGAGACACCGAAGGAGTTTCGAGGGCGGCATGAGCAGACACTGTAGAGTTGGGTTCGGGAATGGGCTGACGAGGGCAGGTGGTGAGGAAATAATAGGTCCTTCGAGGGTGGACGCTCTCAAGTTCCTTGGCGAGAGGACATGGTTTTGTGTCACTCCAGCATTGTCGCTTAGCATATGAGGCCAGCCTTGAAGAGATGATTGCGCAAGGGTTGGCAGAACTGGGATTGGAATGTTAGCGCACGGGAGCTGAGGGGTTGGAGGGGATAGCAGGTGGCTCAAACTTACTGTTGAACAGAGGTAAGACGTTGTGCCAGAACGGTAGCAAGCTCCTTGACAAGGTGAGGACGGTTTCCAGTTGACTGTAATTGAACAATAACTGCCTCGACAATGTCGTCGTTGATCGTCTCGAAGTCAATGGCGGACTGATTTGTATCAAGGTCGAGGCTTGAGCTTGGTGTAGGTGAAGGCGGAGGTGTCTGCTCAGCGGCGATGTCGTCGGAATGCGATCGCTTCTGTCGCTTATTGGGATGCGCTTCGGGGGCCTCGGAGCCAGACGAGGGCGATGACAAGGCGGATGAAGACGAAGAAGATGAAGAAGACGATCTTGAAGCGTTCTTGGAAGCAGCGGCAGCAGCTCGAGCAGCATGTGTCATTGGGACATGAATCCCAAGACTGGGTAAAGAAAGCGACTTTCGGCGCGTGTTGTAAGGCATGGCGATTGTGTTGAAGCGAGACGAGGGACAATATTGGAGAATAGTCGAGCTGTCTACAAGATGATGGACTGTCGACCTGGTAGAAAGGTCAAGGTCACCAGAACTTCGCTGAGCAATTGTACGTAGTAACCTCAAGTGTTGAAACAGATCCAAGAGATCTATATGGGTCTACTGTATTGATTGATCTAGCGAGGGAATGGCAACAGACGGTGATGCAGTTTATGTGCACAGGCAGCAAGGCAAGGTATGGAAGATGGATGAAGGAGGGAGAGATAGATAGTCGAAGGGGGTGGGAGTGTTTGGTTTGTTATTGACGAGTGGGTTTAGATTTAGACTGGAGAGTTGAAGCCGAGGGTGGAGGCGGTCTACGGATGTTGACGACACAGACAGAGCAGGAAGGAGCAAAGACGACGCAGGCAAGAGCAAGGGAGCAACGATGGCAACCACGAGGAAGGTAGGAAGGGGATTAGTTGGGGGGCGAAGGTGGGCGAAGAGGGACTGCAAGTGGTGCTGGGGAAGGCAGAAACGGGGAGCTAGCTCAGAAGGGACTTTTCAATGATTCAATTCTTGTAAGCTGATAGGTCCGGAGACAAGATGCTTGTCTCCATCGACTGACTTCACTTACAAAAGAAGGAGCGATTATCCTTAGGATGACGGGAAAGAATGGCGCTTGAGGTGGTGCTGCCACACTTTTTTTTTTTCACAGACGCAGCGGAAAGAGCACGAGAGCTTGAACTTTTTTCTTTTTTTTTTCTCGTTTCAGCCAAACTCGATTGGTCAAGACTGGCGTGCATGGCTGCCGAGAAGTGGATCGCGCTAAAAATCGGTGGGTCAAGCCTGTGGGTATGTGGGAACATCCTTGTAATTTACGTCTCCAGCCGCAAGACCCAAATGTGAAAAACGACCGACCCCGACTGACAACACTTTTTTTCCCTCGTTGCTTTTGCTCAGGTGGTATTGGTATTCTGGATGTGAGGGAGGGGTTCTGTAAGCATAAAGTGTTGGTTATGCAGCTGGAGAGAAAGATGACTCTTCTGAGCAGGCAACGAGCAGCCATCTCAGCCTTTGTACCAATAATCAACGATTACCTTATACTGTTCATTATCGATGATGTCCTACACCAAGAGGCAACGGAACTTACGCAACCAAGCAGGCAAAGAGCATTGGCTGCGGAGACCTTAATCATCGACTTACACTTACTCTGTACAGTTTAGCCATCTTGACTCGTCAACGTCTTCTGTTTCTTTTCTGCTTTTGGTCTAGCTGCACTGCCGCGATTGTAATTGGGCCCCTTTGACAGCCTCTCACTAATAGCCTCGCCTCATTGATGATGGACGATGGATCATGGACTCTTGTTTTTCCGCCTCATCCGCGGTTTTTTGACCCGGGCCACTTCGGGTCGATGTTTATTAGTTGGTTAGTGCGTTCTCGGAGGACCCTGAAATCTTTTTTTGGGGAACGCCCGAGAACGACCGTGGATTTGAGCTCAGGTATCGACAGGCATTACATGGCTAAGTTGAACTGCGTGTGAAGATACCCTGGACGCGACCTTTTTTCCTACAGATCACACCGCATCTGCAACTGCATCAGACTGCATCAGACTGCATACATGTTTGCTCCGTGCAACCATATTCTTACACCGCATTCTCTCTCGACAGGCTTATGCTGTACGAGACAATCAATCAACGCATAGCAAGCGTTAAATGATCGGAAAAGAGGCCCGGTGTAATTTCTAATCTCGTCCTGGATACAGAATACAGAGAGTACCCATATTGAAAGTCGATGGAGATGACGAGTGGGCCGAATCATCAAAGAGTCTCCCCAATACTGCGGCGAGGCCCTCTTTTGAATCTCTAACCCCTGGTCTGGCTCCTTCAAACGACTCCATCACCCGTCGCCCATGGCAATTCAACAAGTGACCTATTTCCTAAAATTGACGGTAATAACTGTGCCTGAGGCCGAGTCCAAGGTTAGCAAACGATGTGTAAGTTGCGTGACACTACACTCTTCAATAATGTACAGTATTGGACTCGGCAGCCAATAGCGACATTTCTATTTCATCATCACTCTTTTGATCAAGATACAGTGGGTTTCAGTCCGCTGTCGCCGACCGACGCTTGCTTTCTCCCATGACTTGCAATTAGCCGTAGAGTGTCGTCTCTTTGTAAGTGAGTGAGAACATGTAATTTTGCATAGCAATACTAAGTCCGATTTTTGCTTTACTTGTCACAATCCCATGTTCACTATACCATTGATCTTGATTACCGACACTCGATTGCGATATCCTGCCCTTGCAAATGGAACTTTGACCACCTCACCTCGCTCAAAGTCTCTCGGGCTACTGAACCCCCTGAACGTTCTGCAGAACCAGATCTGGTCAGATCCCACCACCAACCTCTATCCAGTTCTCTTACACGACTTAGAGAGCATCCATTTATTATCCACTACTAAAAGTTCCAGTACCTCGGCGCGCAGATGCTGCGTCATCTTTCGAATGCAGGAACCGCCTCCTAATGATTCAATCTTTCGAGGATCACCGTGTGGATTTACCCTACACTGACTGACCTGACTGAAGGGAAGAGAACGGTTGAATGTCACCACAGAGCGAGCTGCATGCCACGAGGTGGACTAGTGGATCATCCAATGATGCATCTCTAGCTCTGCCCCTTGCGGCGCCAGCTACGACAAGCGTCTTCCGCTAACAAGGATGCTCTCCACTTACGCCTAGCCTAGACTTTGCCCAAGCTTGTCTTGATCACAGCAGTGACCGGGTTAATTCCCTGTTCAACATCGTTCGATGGGCTTGCTTGAACTGTGCTGTTGCGATTGCCGGTCAACCTGTGCTGTAAATCAAGTACGTGACTACATACGGATACGTTGTCTCTTAAAGCCAGAATCTGCCTCTGTATTCCTTGGTGAACCCTGCTCATGACCTCTCCGCCATGAAGTCATGGTAAGACTTAGGCCGTAGGTCGCTCGAAAACCAACCTACGAAAAGCCTCCCTCTCCCATTTCCTTGCAAGTCCCGTCGTTCATCGAACTCTTCGTGTCTTGGCGCCTTGCAGGCCTCGTACTCCTTGCCTCAGGCTGCCGCAGCCGTCTTGTCGGGTAGGTCGAGGATAACGTCAAGGATTCCTTATTATATGATTGGTCAATTGGAGATCTCAGTCTTGGCTCCGCTTCACGCTTCGTGAGACTTGTGCCTTACCTAAGTGCAAAGGGTGTGCCGACGACCACCTATCCACCATGAAGTGGTCGTGACTTGACTGAGAGATTACCCTACCCTACACCCAGACTCGTAAACTCAAACTCACCTGAGAGAGCCCTGAGTCAGTTTTGACTTTTCCATCCTGTCATTCGACCCCACCCCACCACAATCTTCCCCTCCATCATCGTCATACTTTTGCCAACCACCAAAGCAAGCTCTTGCTATCGAGTTTTACAAGCTCAGGCCGTCGACTGTCCCTGTGTCTACTTCGTACCTAATCTATCAGATCTGCTTGGTCCCACTGAAGCTAACTCACAGCTGAAAGCCACCAAAGCTTAACCATGGAGCTTCCCTTTGTTACTCTCGACGTCTTCACGAACAATCGATATCGAGGAAATCCCCTTGCCGTTGTCACGATTCCCGCAGATAGAAATATACCAGAGCCTACGCAAGAGCAAAAACAAAGAATTGCCCTCGAATTCAATCTGTCAGAAACCGTTTTTATCCACGAACCCCGTCCTGACACCGATATCGACAGTGATGTCACCCGCCGAGTGATCGACATTTTTACAGTCGACACAGAGATCCCCTTTGCTGGGCACCCAACTATCGGCGCCGCTGTTACCCTCATCCCCCACGGTGTCAACACCGTTGTTACCAAGGCAGGCCCAATTGCTCTCACGCAGACCCGCCCTGGTTATATCCAAGCTGCTATCCCGCACAATGTTCGTCGTCACAGAAAGACTCTTGCCGATCTGTCCGCCCCGGTCGCTGCCCAAATATCCCAGGACCCTGCGATACGCGAATCCGAGCTCCAGGCCCCGCTATTCAGTATCGTCTATGGCATGACCTTTGCGCTCATCAAACTCCCGGATCTCGAGCATCTGGCCAAAGTTCAGATGAGCGGGGTAAACTTGTCTGTGGACGAACTTCTTGACGACGGCTGGCAAAACGGCCTCTTGCTGAAGTACTACTATGTTGTCAATGGCCAGCGTGAAGTCGACGGCATAACCGTTTATTCCATCCGCTCGAGAATGATGGAAGCATCCATGGAAGATCCTGCTACAGGCAGTGCTGCGAGCGCTCTCTCTAGCTATCTTTCGCTTCAACAGTCGAGCCTAGGTGATCATGGCTTCAGATATGAGATTGACCAGGGTGTTGAGATGGGCAGGGAGAGTAATATTGTAGTCGACGTTGATGTAAAAGAGTCCAAGATCGCCACGGTCAAGCTCTCAGGAACAGCTACTCCAGTAATGCGTGGTCATGTCACCATCTAATCGAGAGAGATAGCATATTGCCTGTTCCCAACTGCTCTATAAACCCAGGACCCAATTGTTATCACGTATTTAACCAAAGGGGCAGTGTTCCAAAACCAATCATGCGCCTGGTATGTTCTTCCGACAACATCGTAACGACTATCGTACAGTGATACAGTATTACTGCAATGTGGTATCGGCCTGGGGACATCCTCGCCCCCCCAGACGAGTCTGCCCCAGGGCCGTAGTAACACTTGCGCCTCTATAATTCTGAATTCTTTTTGGACCCAACGCCCCGTGTCTCTCTCATAATGATGAACCGTCAAAAACCAAGAGTTCCGCCGATAATAAAATACGTTTCTCCTATAGATTCCTCCTTGTGACGTTTTACCCAGCCCTATTCATTCCATCGCGATGTGACTATATGACCCGCGACCTATCCTCGTTGAAGCACGTCTGCAAACTTTTTGGCAACCTAGAGATAACGTTAGTATCCGGCCCGTGTAACAGCAAGCGAATATCCGACTGACCTCATGACTTTCGTCATCGATGAAAGGAAGTTTGAAGAATCCATACTTGTCTTCATTCTTCACAAGTTCCACAACAGTGTACAACAGACCCCATGGCTGAGGCCAGAAACTAACCAGTCGCTCAAGCAGCACTCGGGTGATGTCCTCGCGGAATTCATCTTCCTCAGGATCGCCGAGATCCTTAGCAAAGATAGAAAGGAGCGCCTGACTGAAGAAGGCAGTGTGGGCGCTGGGATATCGAAGTTGGTTGACTAGGCTGACAAGGATATAATATCTGGCCTCGGCAGGGAGTTCATGAATGATCAGAGAAAGAAGTGACACTTCATTCTCGTCACCAGTCAGGGACAGGTCTGTGACAGTCTGTGTTGCCTTCTCTACAGCACGATGTCCGATATAGAGAACAACAGCGTCAATCACGCTGGTGTTGGCGACGACAGGCACATGGCCGTAAGTAGATGCCTTTGGAGTGTCATGTGTCATGGCATGGGTGATGTTTGCAACGATGTCTTCGTTTGGTCCACTCTGAAGTGCTTGGTCTAGGACCTTGAGAAGACTGCGAGACTGAAGTGTCACACTGGCCTCATTCATAAGACCGGCAAAAAGGCGCATATCGTCGAACTGGATCTTACTACCAAGCTCGTTGAACCTAGGGCTCTGCTGGGGATTGGCAGCCAGGACAGCGTTAATGAGCTGCGTGCAATGAGGTGGAATGCTAGAGCAAAGCTTGGCGTGATTGGCCACGACAAATTCGGGGAAGTCGTGCTGCAGAATGACGAGCAGCTTGAAGCAAGCTCGGTAAATGTCTTTGGCAACATTGGAAACCTCGAATACCTTCAACTGATCCCCGAGAGTGTCGAGCAACTGGCAGAGCAGGTCGGAAAAGGGGCCCCATCCGACACCGTTGGGCAGCTGAAGAATTGCTGGCATGAAAGCACGGTGCTGAACAAGAGACATCCAGCCGTAAACAAAGCCGGGGACATATAAGGGGTTGATCTTGAACAGTCGCCGAGCGATCCTCAGAAGAATTTCACGACGCTCATCCTCAGCCAGGCTCTCTGAAATCCCCTGAATTTCGTAAAAGAGCATGGACAGCAATCTGAAGAAAACGCGCTGGCTCAGCTGCTCTCCGCGCTTGACATGATGGTTGACAAGAATGAGCTCAATAAGTGAAAACACCGAATCGATAAATGCGGGGCGAGTAGATGTTGGCTCAAAGCCCATCCCGATGAACGTTGCAATGAGCTTAGCAAGAGCATCTACCATGACATAGGCATCGGCAAGGGAACCACTGTGGACAATGTAGTCGAAGCGCTCAACCGACAGGTCGATAGTGACGCGGATGAAGACAAAGAGGTCATCCCTGTTCTGCATAACCCCTTTAGCGTGCAGCTGCTGCACGAATGCCCTGACAGCCTTCTCAGAGGCATTATGGTTGCGGCAAAGATGGATCCATTCGTCAAAAACATATTCTATCTGTTCGTGTTGGAGAGCCTGACTGTCAGCGTGAGTCGGCCGTGTCAGACCAGAGTTGGTGAGCTTTGACTTGATCCGTTGCCCAGCGGCAGAATCGGGGTCATCCGAGATCCATGACCAAGCTGCGTCTAGCGTCAGGGCAAAGTCGGCATACAAAGCAATCGGGCGGGAGTCGAGCAGCGTGAGATCGAGTAGGTGCTCCAAAAAGTCAAGAGATCCCTCTTTGCGGGCCTGCAGTGCTTTCGACATAGCCAGATCGATGTTTCTCCAATCCAAAAGGTCCGTTCGAACCAAGGCCGCGAGCAGAGGTAAACTCAAGAAGGTGGAGCCAGGCTGCTGGCTGAAGAGAGTTCGAACGCGGCTGTTGAGAACAGGACCAGCGATCTTTCTAAGTGTCTCCAAAACATGAACTAAGCTCTCGAGAGCCAGGTTGTCGTCAACCTGGGAGAAGATAAGCTGAATGATTTGTTCCGCAGCGTAAATGGAAAAATCTTCATGGCTCTGCGAAGTCTTGATGATGTGCTGGACGAGCGCATCAACAACGTCCACAAGAGGAGATGGGCGCGGTAGGTCCAGGAAATGTTCATGGGGAGACTCGGTGGCCACCCTCATGAGTTCCTGAAGTAGCTTATTGACCCGCTCGGCTAGATTACGGACATCCATCTGGAAGCCGGGTGATCTACCGTTAGTCATTACATTAGCACCGGTATGAGGGGGTGCATAGGGCTGCATCTGAGCACCCAAATGCTGCTGGATTGAGGGAGTCTCCGCCGGAGTCGGAATACTAGGGATAGAACTAAATTGATCCTGTAGCACCTCGTTGGCCAAAGATCTGGTCGCATCGGATGCTGATGGGCCATGTGAAGGTGTGGGAAGCGTGGCGCTTCGTGGTTGCCTGGCGAAGTCTTCATAAATAGCCATCTGCTCAGGGTTGAGGCCGTTGACATTCGGCGATAACTTGAAAGGATTAGGAATAGCCATGGCCCACCGGCTGAGGCTCGAGTCGAAGTAAGGATCATTAGGTCTTTGAAGGCGATGTCGTCGACGAGCGTCGAGCTCAGGTTCGATCATCTCCTCAATTTCAGGGACAGCCCTTTCCTCAGCCTGCTTCTCAATGATATTGCAGGCCAAGTCCAGGTTAGAATTGACACACATAATAATTGTGCCCTCGGGGAGTCCTTGAGAGAGATCGGTCGAGAGGTTTCGCATGTAGTTGGTGAAGTTGGCGCGAAGGGGTTCCTTGGAGGTAACGAGGGCAAGGCTACCGGCGGTGGCTTTTACCATGCTAATAGCAGAGTTGCGTACACGGTTCTCGTCAGGTTCTATAGCGAAGTCCTTGTGTATCATCTGCTGCGTAGATATGGCGGCAATTGTAACGGAGCGATCAACGACAGGCTGGATTATATCTTGCAGAGCACGGCTGAGGGCCGTGCGAACAATCTCATGAAGGCGAGTAGTGCTGACAACCATCTCATTAGTTGGGGGGATAGTAATCAGGGGACCAAGGTCAGGAATGGTTGGCGCAAGAGCCTGAGGTGAGAGTCCAGCACCCACACCGGACCCGATGCCATTGAGAGATAGATTCTCGAAAGCGTCCAGTTGTTCAGGAGGGAGGGTCTCTGCCGGTTCTTCAATGACGGGCCGGTTCAGAATTTCGCCCGAAGGTTCGATGCTCCTGTGATCGAGGTTCAAACCCTTGCACAAGACCTCAATCTCAAACTTGAGGTTGAGTTTCAGCTCGGCATGATGATAAAGCTCAATTAGCAAATGGATGATGTCCATAAGCCATGGATTCGGGGGCCTGAAAACAGCTGATGCGGCGCCTTGAGTCAGAACTTTGCACACGAACGGGATAACAACGATGAGCCTTTTCGTATCATGCGCCTCAATCAAAAGCTGCTTGAAGGCGATGTTCTTATGTTTGATGGGACGATCTCGTGCCAGAGTCAGAAGACCTAGCCAGCCTCCGAGATTTTTGAGGTGAGTTCTTTCCGTTGAGTTCTGCATGGTCGCCTCCGAATTCAGCATTCGGCACACGCTGATGTACGTCTCCCTCAGGACCTCACTCCATAGAGCCTTGTCTTCAAACAGCTTGACCAGTTCGAGATAAACATGGTGGTAGTTTGGCTGCATCTTGGCGCGCTCCTCGACAAGATGGCTAGCAAACCATTGTTGATGTCGGCGCTCCATAGTCTCTCGGAGTTCCTGACACATGGCCTGTAGTGTGCCTTCGGTGATATTGTTGAGAACGAACTGGACCTTGTCTTGGGCACCCTCGTCAGGCTCTTCAAACTCAACGTCCGTAGCTGGCGGATCGACGTTCAGAGCAGCAAACGCAGGCGCTTGACGCTCAACATTGGTCAGCTCATCCGAGTTTCCATTAGGGAAACCATCGCCTTGAAACCCCAGTCCATGAGGTGTTCCGGCGCCGTTGCGCCCACGGGCCATCTCTTCTTCGTGCTCACGAACGACCTCCTCTGCCTTTTTGAAAACTTCCGTGTTATGGAGTCCAGGAATCTGACAGAGCTGTCTGCAGAAGGCAGGCCATTCTCGGAAGCGAATGAACAGCTGCATCAGTGCCTGAAGGCCAAACTTGTACATAGGTTCATCAGGAGAATGGTCCCTAACAGCTTCCAAAATCATGCCCAGTCCAATTTGAAGAGGCAAGTTTGAAACGAGCTTATGCGAAATGATGCCACCGAATAGAACTGCGGTTGTTGCCAGAGCTTCCAGAGGATAGTCGGCATAGTGAGAATACTCATCGAAGAGCCCGTGGATCATACATGCGAAAACATCCTGATCCAGAGGATCCCTGGAATGCTTATAGCGGTCTAAGACCTCGACTATATTGCGAACCTGTACTTCATCACTATACATCTTCTTGTAGTGTTCCTCCATCCTGGTATTGGCGGTCGGAGACAGGAGATTTCCCTCCCTTCCATTCGCGTCGATGATATCGTCGTAACCCTCGCCGTAGTTGATCAGTCGGGGGTAAGCAATAATGCAAGCGCGCTGAACCAGGATCAATTCTGGCCTAGGAGGACTTGGCGAAAAGTCTTCGAGGATTCGCAGTAACGCTGATACGGTACGGACTTGGAGAGTCGTTGTGTTCTTAACAGAAGAGTCATCGGAAGTTCCTCGCTGAAACTGGCTCTCCAAGTTGGCCTTTATCATCAAGAACTGAAGCAGGGTCCTATACATCTCTTCACTTCGCTCAGCGTTGAACCGTGCCCACTTGGACAAATCCAAATATCCTTCAGCATGGGCCAGAGCGGCTAAATCGACTCCAAATCCATTTGACTGGTACACCAGCGTGTCAAGCCAGCCATGCTTTACAGCGTGCTCGAGAATAACCGGAAGGTCCATCGGCTTAACAGCATGGGTGTCTACCAAGCGCTGAATCACCCAGTTCTTGTCTTTCCTCCAGACACTATCCAGAACAAAGTCGTATTGGGGCGAACGCTTATAAAGGAAATTTTCAAACAAAGAACTGAGTGTTTCGCCAGCCATTGGGGCCCAATGCTGCCGAGGTACTTCGAAGGCGGAGACCAGGAAGATGTCCAGATTCGGGACTACCACTTCTTGGAAGAGCCTCTTGGCCTCAATACTCGTCGACGCCAACATGGAACTGAGCGCAACATTGAAGATCGAGGAGAGGGCGGCAACGGATATTAACGGATGCTTGACGGCGACAATTGCTCGCTCTTGTACATTCTCAGGGGAGTTGGCGTATTCCTCAATAGTAATGCTGCGTTGGAGCCCGGGAATTGTCGTCGCGTCTAGCTGATCGGGAGTTAAAGAGGCATAGGCACTAACAAAAGAGAGCTGAGCCTCTGGATTCCTCCAAACGCCGCCCCATAACCTCTGTATATCCACTATCAAGCCAGACTTGGAGTCCTGTGCAATTGGCAAGAAAGCTTGGTAAAGTCGAAGGAACTGCTGAGAAGAGACACGAGCCGATGGTTGGTCGAACTGAATGATGACCTCCATCCAGTCGAATGATTTCGGTAGTACTCTCCTGAGAGCAGCAACCAGAACACCAGTATCTTGCTGTGGGCTTTGACTAACGGCCGTGAAGGTCATCGCAGCTGAAACTTGTTCGGGGCCCAACTGCAAGCTGCTGGGGCGGTTCTGTAAATAAGAGACACATGTTTCTTCGTCTCTGGTGAAATCGATGCCCGTCTTTTGTATATATCGAACCAGCCCATTGAAAGGCCTATCAGCGAGCACTCGACTGAGATCGAGAGCCGCGAGGATTTCGGAAGGCGGTGTACGCTCGGGACTCTGCTCGATCCATCGATTGATGACACGTGTTTCCAATTCGCGCATAGAAGAAGGATTAAAGCTCGGAGGATGATATTGAAGAAACCGGTCCAGAATCAAGGCGATGAAAGACGGGGTTAAATCGGCATGGGCGTCGAGGCCAAATCGAGAAAGGATATCGATGAACGAGGGGAAGTTAGTAGATAATATAGCGTCGGCTGCCTTGACATTAGAATACTCAACGGGACAAACTTCCTAATGGCATGAACCAACCTTTCGTCTTTAAATCTGCTCGAGAAGTGAGCTTAAAGGCTAGAGCTAATATGGTCTTCTCTAATGCATCGAGCTTGAAATGTTCCATAAAGGTTGAAAGATCAAAGTCTCGAAAGATGTCCTCCGTGGCACTCTCAATTGATTCAGCAATCTTACTTGCTTGATTGGGATCGTGCGAGATCTTCTGCATCTCGGCAGCAAGAATGTGATAGTTGTTGGGGCTTGTGCCGGGCCTGTTGAGGCCAGGGAATATCTGGGGCGCATTGCCGGCGACAAGCCGGGTGAAATACTTAGTAAACACTTCCATTCCGTGTTCATCGATGAGCTGTTACGTAGGTGCATTGTCAGCAAACTTGGGATTTGTCCAGCAGCAATAATGTAGCCAAACCTTGTTCAATTGGTCAACCTGCAGCTCCCACTTAGCACGGTCCTTGTCCTCCTTGATAGTACTGAGTAGAAGATAGACCTGTGCCACGACGATCTTGGTCAGGGAATTAGTGCCCGTTGGACTGCTGGCGCTTGGGCTTGCGCCAGCACTGAGAATGGCGGCCTGCGATGGGTGAGGAGAATGGCTCGCACCCGTCTGTAGTATCTGCGCAGGATTGGGCGAAAATGATCCCGCTCGAGGTGGTGGGACCATGGAGGTGTATTCGCGGCGGAGGGAGATGAGATGGTTGAGCGCCTGCTTTCGTTGTGGTGGCAGGCTGGAGGGCTCAGAAAACGAGCGAGCGGGGAAGTGTGAAGGAGGAAGAGTCCGTATATAAGATGCCTACATGGGGGAGCGGCACGATGAAGCTGCGAACAGCGGTTGTCAAGACGTTGCAGAGACTGCGCGATCGTGCAACGGTAGTCGACCAGAGAGGAACTCGTGAGCCTGACTCGACTTGAAGGTGGAGTTGGAGGTACGTGTCGTACTCGGCGTTCGTCGTAGGGAGGGCGCCGAAAACGCTACAAACTGATAGGGTGTGGGGGGAAGGGGGAGTCCGTAGCGATTCGGCGTCAAATAAGCCAACGAGACCCGAAATATTTATGGCGCGTGGTGATGCAAGTATCGATATCGTCAAGAACGTCTGTACACAAGATGGTGGTGGTCGATGTTGGGTTTGGAGGACAAGGTACTGTAACTGAAAATGACAAGGCCCTTGAGAACGGCAAATCCCGATACGTCGAGAGGACCCACACCTGCCTACCCGCATCACGTGAGTCGTTCCAAAGGGTTTCTTGTTAGGTACACCGGCGGTGGCCAGTGCTCCCAATGTTGCTGTGCCAACAGCTACACGCCACCAAAACAATACAGCGAGCTCTCCTTTCACCTTACATTACTCCCTTTATCACCATTGAAAGGGCTACATACCAGATATCCTTTTTGTCTCGCTTCCTCTGCGCTTAGTGTGGAGAGTAGTGCGACTCAGGCTGGTCCTTAATCATCCATATTCTTTGGAAACAACATAACGTCCGTCTGTCTTGACATTTGAACTTGAATACCCTTGGGCATCATGCCCGCATCAACGGTTGAAACTCCAGCCGTTGCGCTGTCTTGTGAGCAAACTTTGACGACGTCTTGATGTTCATTTGACTGATACATGATACTGCAGTCGCAAACAACTTTTGGGGCAAAGAAGATGCTGGCGTAGCGCCGCTGCTGAGTCGTATGACTGCGGCCAAGACAACATGCGATGAACTACGAGCATTCTATGGCGGTGCGTGCAAGTGAAGTTGTTGACAGAAACCTATCTAACTGAATGCGCTGCAGCTCGAGCGTCGATTGAGGAGGAATACTCCCGCAAATTGTTGAACCTTAGTCGCAAAGCCTTAGGATCGCAGGAGTCTGGTACATTGAAGACATCGTTGGATACCGTCCGAGGCGAAGTTGAACAGATGGCCAAGCAGCATCAACTCATTGGCGCAGAAATGAAGTCAGAGCTTGAGGAACCACTCGCCGCCTTTGCTGGCGGAATGAAGGAGCGACGAAAAATCATTCAAAACACCGTCGAAAAGCTATTGAAGGTCAAGATGCAGCAGACCCAGCAGGTCAATAAGGTTAGACTACTCTTCTCGACTCTCCATTATCATGGAAGCTGACTTTGGTTCTAGACACGAGATAAGTATGAGCAAGAGTGTTTGAAGATCAAGGGTTATCTTGCTCAAGGCCACATGGTAATGGGCCAAGAAGAACGACGTAACAAAGCCAAACTCGAAAAGACACAGATCAGCCTTGCAACTTCCAATACGGAGTACGAGAATGCGGTTAAAGCCCTCGAAGACACGACAACGAGATGGAACAGAGAGTGGAAGTCAGCCGCCGATAAATTCCAAGATCTGGAGGAAGAACGACTCGACTTCACCAAGAGTAGCCTGTGGACGTTTGCCAATATCGCCTCCACGGTTTGCGTTAGTGACGATTCGTCGTGCGAAAAGATTCGACTCTCATTGGAGGTTATGGATGTAGAAAAGGACATCATCACTTTCATTACAGAAAAGGGAACTGGCCAGGAGATCCCAGACGCTCCCAAGTATATAAACTTCTGTCGCGGAGATGTGACAGATAACCAATCTGAGACGTCAGAAGACGACAACTATTCTGTCGCCCAATTTCCTCGCAGCATCAACCCTGCTTTCCGCTCGTCGTCTCCTCAACCTTCGACATTCGAGTCGCATCATGATCCAAATTCTGCTCTGGCCAACGACCTGGCGCACAGAGAGGTTGCTTCAAGCAAACGCGACCTTCCAACCCAGAAGCCGGCAACGCTGCCCCCTGACGAGATACTCCAAATCGGCACTCAGAAGCCTCAACCTCAGCAGATCCAGGCACCTCCTCAACCGCGTCAACAGCAGATACAACGTCCTTCTCAGATGCAGCACCCCACTCAACTGGAATATGCTCCCCAGCATCAGCATCCCTCCCAATTGCAGTACCACTCTCAGCTTCAGCACCCTTCACAGCTGCAGCATCATCCCCAGCAACAGTACTCTCCTCAGCGCCAGCAACCGTCCCAGCAGGTTGCTCACCATACAGGGCACCACATGCAGCAGCAGATGAGGCCTCTAGAAATGAGACCCACAGATGGCAGATCTGGGGATACGAGACACTCGAACATGCGACATCCAGATATGCGACAGCACGATCCAAGACCGTCTTTGGAAATGCGCCACTCTGGGGAAGTTCGGCCTTCCATGCAGTCTCGACCCAGTGCTGATGCAAGGCAATCAATGGATGCAAGAACATCTCTGGAAGTCCGGCGACCAATGGAGGACCCCTATCGCCGCCAACAACCTGCAGGTCATGTATCTTATGACGCCAACCAGCATGGTGCTGTTACAGCCGTGCCACACGACCCTTACCCCATGGATGGCATGACGATGCTATGCAGGACTGGGCCCAGCCCCATCTCGGACCAGAGTTCGCAGGGGACATCTGCTCGACCTTCGAGCAGAGACTCCCATAGTGATTATTCGAACCCCAACTCGTTCTCCAGTGTGGAACCACCAAGCGGCAAAACTTCACCCGTCAAGCAGGATCCTATAAAGCTAAACCCAGTGCCAACTCAAGCACCAGCACCAGTATCGGCACCTGCGCCGGCACCAGCCCCTGCTCCTGCTCCTGCGCCAGTCACTGCTCCCGCTCCCGCGCCTGCTGTCAGCAATGGCCCGAGCCCAGTCAAATTAGTTGCTAAGAAGAAGAGTGGTGGTTTCTTAAAGAATCACAGCCCATTCAGACGCAAGAGCAACAAGGATCTTCAGTCATCAAACAGGAACACATGGCACGCACCGAGCACGCAAAACTCGGGTAGTCCCGTTCGCAGACCACAGTTACAGACACAAGAGTCCAGCAATGTTGTCACCAAAGAACGTACTCAGAGTCCTGAGCCCATCGACGCCAATGCCAGTCTGGCTCTGGGAGTGGGACAGAACGTCTTCCCTGTATCTACCCCTGACACAAAGAAGAAGCCAGGAGCTGCCACTGAGCAGACACCCGAGGAAACAGACCCAATCGCTCTGGCCCTTGCGGAGCTGAAAGGTGTCACGTTAGGCAAGCAGTCATCAATGAGAATGTCCGCTGATCACTATTCCGGCCTTGCCACTCCGGCCCCAGCATCAGAAGCTGCTTCAAGACAAGCCTCAGCCTCTCGCACAGCTCCGATTCCTGTAAACCCGGATGTTGCGGCGGCAAAGAGAGGAACACCGCCGCCATCATACCAAACCCCAGTTTCACGCCTGGGTGTCCCACCACCTGCAGTGACTTCTAGGGCAATGAAGGAAGCGACCAAGAAGGCTACCACACAGACGCGAAGCATGTTTGAGAATGGAGGCGGTTCGCCAGGAGGCTTCAATAGTACTGCTTCTAGGACCAACACTCGAGCAGCCGAAACAAGGCGATCCGAACCATCTCCAAGCCAGAGTGTTCCACCAAGTGCTTCACGACCGGCAACTCGAACCACTAACCATGGCAGGGGCGAGTCTGGTAGTTACAGCGCATCCCCTGTGTCACGACAGCCTACCAGAGCCACTGATAACGGACGCGGCGAGCCTGGAAGCTATAACTCAGCATCCATGCCTCGACCAGGCACTCGGGGCACTGACATGGGTAGAGGAGAGACTGGCGGCTATAGTACACCACCTGTAGCACGTTCGGGAACCAAAGCAAGCGAGATGCCCCGATCGGACACTCGCGGAATTCCTATTTCGCGACCAGGCACAAGGGGAAGTGACATGTCTCGTGGCGGATCTGGTATTTACGGATCGTCGCCTGGATCCCGACCTGGCACCAGAGGCTCCGACATGCCCAGAGCAACCTCGCCAGCACCAGCTCGTAGCGTGTCCCCACAACCACCTATGAACGACAACATGAGCTACAGATCGGTATCGCCCAACCCCTACGCTGCCAGTCAACGCTCTCCATCCGTCATGAGCTCACCACAGAAGCATGGCTCTGCCCAGGGGTATTATCCCCAGTCACCTCTGCAGGCTGCTAGTCGCGGGCCTTCTCCTTCGCCTTATGCCCAGCAGAATCGTCCCGGAAGCAGCTATGCAGGCAGCGACATGGCCATTCAGCTCGCGCCGGTTGATGATCCCTATGGTTCTCAGAGGAGTCGAGGCAGCCGCCCTGCTTCAAGGGCCATGAGCTACTATGACGATGGTAGTACCCGTCAACGTAGTCAGAGCGTTGCTGATCCGTCTCGGCTTTATACCGGAGATGGCAGAGCAATTTTGCATTATGGTAAGTCTTTGATCAGCCAGTATTGAAGAGTGAAAGAGACTAACATGACCTTTTTACAGCACGCGCATTGTACATGTATCAAGCAGCCATTCCCGAGGAGTTGAGCTTTGGCAAGGGTGACTATCTTGCGGTCCTCCGTCACCAAGACGATGGATGGTGGGAGGCTGAAGTCCACGGCGGAGACGGAAGTGTCGGGCTGGTCCCAAGCAATTACCTTGCGGCGTGCTAGACTCTTATGATATGAGCGACTTGATGGACGAATTTTTGACATGTTTCTTGCGGAATGATTGAATTGTAGGCTGGGATTACGGCAGGAAAAGGGCCCCGACGAAATTGGTTCACGACTACTTGATTTATACCTTTCGTTACTCTGTTATCTCGTACAGCAGATATTTGGCATGGAAGCGCAGGCCTTTGTTATTGCTTCAGACTATTTTGGTTTTTTATTTGTGTCACGATTACTGGGAAAGATTGAAACGACTGCTCTTCTATATCACCTCATGTAAATGAGAATTATCGTCTGTAGATGTTGTTGAAACATTAGATATTCTGAATTCATGTGTCGAAATTATCCTTCAGAATTGCTTGAGCTGCCCGTGAAGTTGAATATCCTCTTACCTATGGTGGGTACGTACCGAATTATGACGTTGAACCTAAGCCGCCAGAGCTGGTTATAGCTTGCCGCCTTCACATGCCACTCACTCACTGACTCCCTTTGATCTCTGCTCCCTTCAAATTCACAACCTGTAACTCCCTAGCTCATACTCATACCCGTGTCTTCTATATCAATAATCTGAATAATCAGAAGCATTATAGCATGGTTAGTCGTTCTGTTATTTATCATCTATACGCGACTGACTTTGCTTGACAAGGAAACCCTACAAGACACCGCCCGTCTTGTCACGTCTAAACCGGTTCAGCGAGCTGTCGTTAACACCGTACTCCTCGTTTCGACAGCAGCAACCCTGTTTTGCACGGCTACCCTTGCTTCGTTGCTCTTTTTCCAGAATTTCCTTCCTCACGAGGTTGTAACTTTGCCATTACATCTCCAATATGGGTGGGTTATGATGCTGTATAGGTTGCTCGCCTGACTGATAGAATTGTTACAGCTCTGGCATCAACCCGTATGGAATCGCCTCCCTTCAAACGCCACCAATGAAGACGCAGCAAGAGTACGATGTGTCGCTGATTTTAGCAATGCCTCGCTCGAATCCAAACGTGGAGCGCGGCAACTTCATGATCACACTGCACATGGTAGACTCGCAAGCTGACGCTGGGCTGCATGCTGCGGCGGAACGTCACGCATCGCTACACCAAGGATTTGAAGGGACCAATGTACTATTCAGTTCACGCAGGCCTGCTTTGTTTCCTTACGTGGACCCGTTGGTATCGGTTGCGTCTCGCGTGCTGTTTCTGCTTTACCATTTATTCACACCAGGTTCAAGCACGAACTCGATGATCATCCCGTTGGCCGAGCGAGTTCTATTCTCAAAACCCTCGGATCTCCCAAAGTCGGCGTACGTGGAGGTAGAAGCGGGCCAGACCATTCAGGTTTACCATGCCTACCTACAGCTTACAGCTCAGCTTCGCGGGCTTCGATGGATGATGGTTCACTATCGCATCTCGACATTCATCGCCCTGACCCTTGTGTTGCACATCGTCGTCGTCATCGTCAAAACTTCCCTCATCTTCGTCATCAGCGTCGGCTCCTGCTCGAGGAATTTCCGATAAAGGCTGTTCGGGGTCCGCCTCGGGTTTAATTTCCGGCTCGTACTTGAGGGGTTGCTGTCTTCCATATGTTGGAAAGGTCTCTGCGCGATCTGTGTCCTCATCCTCATACTCATACCGTTCTGTCTCAAGCCTCCTGGTCTTGTCATCGGCATCTCCAGGCGGTGACCCTGAAGCCACACTCCAAAGTCCCCAGGCGACGCCCATAAAAATGACTTCAAAAGCCCAGAACACAAGGGTCAGGGCGATG
>JABCJW010000316.1:0-18326 GCA_013184375.1 Fusarium newnesense
TGTCATCAGGACCAATGTAGCAACTTTATTGGTTAACCTTTTAGACAGGTTGAACTAAGCGTTTAAATCATGCATTTTACTTGCTGGAAGTAACCATTGTAGAATGAACACTTGTCATAAATGTCATCAATACATATCTCGTCAGCACACCACGTTTCACTTTGGGGGACCGAAAGTCTGGATTAGTGACGCTTTAGGCCTTGAAATTTCCACTTGCAGATAAGCTTATACGCCACAATCATTGAATGCAGACTTCACCGCTTGTTATTTGTCCACGTCAGAGGACAGGGGCTAAGCATGGCGCGTTGGTCATGTGCCTAGTTTGGCTTGAGGCCCCCTGTGTAGCTAGTCTTGCTCTACGAGGAGCACAAAACACAGGCCTCCAGGTCCCGACATGGAAAATTGCAAGCTATCGTCTCTGAATTGCTCTGAAACCTGGCGTTTATAATGCGGACAAATCATATTACATATCAAGTAACATGTCCGGTGGATAGAGTGTGATTATTCTCTTAATTTTGTTGGACCACAGCTCAGGGCCACCGTCCAAACTAAGTATCACAAACAGCTCTAAACTAGTTTGGATCATATCCACAAATCAGGCCATTCTGCATTACCGCTCATTTGCATAGGCTTGTTGATACCCGGATAAGAGTGCCTGCCTTCCCGCATTGGGGTCGGGATAGGGCACTGGATAAATCCCAGTATTTGCATGCCCTTTCATTTCACCTGAGTATTGTCCTGGGTTTCCCATAGGCTGCATGGGAAAAGGGGTTGGGTCAGAAATAGTAACCGCCCTGCCATCCACAGCCAAAACACGCTTCTGGCCAACAGGTATCAAGCTCAGATTGGGTACCCGTGTTATATAACCTGGTTTCCTTTTGTTCGGCTCTGATGTTGTGTGTATCAAGTTTGCCAAGAGAGTTCCGGTCCAGTGTGCATCAGTTGAGACCATGAGACCAAGCCACATTATGATAGCCAGGAACAGAGCCAGACAGCTAAGCGCCAGCTGCAATCGGGACATGGCCACCATCAAATTGTCGACGCTTATCTGCACTAGTGATGGATCAACGCTGACACTATACCCTCTAGCAATCATCAACGACTCGATTGTTTCAGAACTGTTCCAGATCCAGTTCAAGACATCGTTGTCGAGGGACGTGGCGCTAATGTTTGACCGAGGAGCACCCAACCCACGTATGATCATCATAGCAGCTGTGTCGACTTGGCCATAAAAGCCATGTTTTTCAACCGCAGGCACTGAAGTAGTGCAATCAGTCTTGGTCACTTTTCCACCAAACGCCTCATTCTGGAAGTTCGATCTATCACATTTCTCAAAAGGCTCTGGCGCCCTGTCTAGTGTTTCAGATCGAATAAGGGTGATATTTGTGCTAGTGATGCTGACGATGGAGTACTGGGTAACGTTGTTGTTGAGTGGTGTGTAAAAGCCCCACTCACTTTGAAGAGCCGATTTGTTATTGTTGTCGACTGTGTTGGCGCCAAACAGATAACTGAGGTCATTCTTCTGTGCATTCATCATACCGTCGACGATTTGGCCAGTAAGGGGATTCCTTTGTTCTGTCTCATTGGAACTCCAGGTCCGTCGGACTAGGTCAATGACTTCTTCTCTGGCAAATGGATCAGTAGGGCTTGTTATCATGGTAACTTTCAGAGTAGCCTGAGAGAAGGTATGTCGCGTCTTTCCTTTTGTGACAGTAAAGACTTGGGCCATCAAGGCCGAACCACCGCCTGCCCCAACAGATACCCATATGTTGTCCAATCTCTCGGGCAGAATGTATCTTGTATCGAATTCTGTATCATCACTCCAATGAACCTCGGGCTTGCCTGTTACGCCCTGTACATATTCCATTGCAAATACGTTGTCAAAGGTGCAATTCCAGACAGCAGAGCCTCCATTGAATTTCACGCAATTCGTGGGAAACGTCGCAGTACCGATTTTGAACTCTGAAGGATACATTGTTATAGTGTCAGGAGAAACCGAGAATCCATCACTGTCTAACCAGACACGGGCACCAACACCACCTTGTCGTGTCGGTGAGACAACCCCGGGAGTTCCGTGGCTATTACTCACTTTCCCGGTCAATGTGTAGTTTAGACCAGGTTTGAATAACTCAGAGCCAATGACTTGAGGGAGCCGTTTTGTGGTACCCTCAAGTTGGCTCCTGTTGAGCGCGAGTTGAATGATGTAGGGGGGGTCAGCATTTCGTTGGGATTGGTAATCGGCAACTGTCGCATTTGACGCTTTGAAGATGTAGCCGGGGGAGTCTAGCGCCCAAAGAAGAGTACCATAGAGTGAAAAGATAATATTAAGTAGACTGAAAGCAAGAACAACTAGTCCCGCTCGTGACAAGCCACGAGATGAGATGTAGAGTGTTCGTTGAATATAATCCTCTGTGAACATAAGATATGATGTGAACTGTCTTGATCGGGCAGCAACTAGCGAGAAAAGTTTGAAGATAAATATGCCCATAAGCAATTCTGCGCATTTAAAGATAATAGATTTGACGGCATTGTGATACAGGGGTATCGAAGATTTAAGAAACGACGAAGATGATTCAATCATATCGTGAGATGCAGAAGGCAATGGTAGAACGGAAAGAAAATGAAAGAGACAAGAAGAGGCAACCCTTCTTGCCAGGCAGTTGGCGCCAACTTGATTGCCTTTCTGAGGTCGGGTGGCCAGTATTCTTATACAGGCTTGTACTTACAGGCGCGTATATTGATAAAATGGGTTTTCAACCTAGGCTAATTGGTGAGTTTGCGAAGATGGGTCAATCTCTACCTGTTCAGGTTAGACTCAACTTTCAGCTTAAGGTTGAAAATTGGGTCTTATGAGAAAGAGGGGTTGACAGACGGGACAATTCCGTAGTCGCATTCTGTTATTCAAAGTGTTCCGCTACCCTAAAGAGGTATGCTATGCGTTGAGTATTATCCGTATATCATCAAAGTTAAATGCTTTCCTGGCTCTACGCCTAACAACCACTAGTTAATAGTACTCTAGTCTTTTAGTTCACTACATACATATCGACTTGCTACTACAGCTGGCCTCGTCAACATTGACATCTCTTTTAGGGGGCTTAAGATTTGCCTTTCCTCTGGGGTTATCATTGTCGACAAGCTATTTTCTCCTGCTTTTACACCCTTAGCAAAGCCTTGATCTTTAATTTCCTGTACTAGAGGATGCTATTATAATTATTTTAATAAATATAAGATTCTTAATGCCCTACTAATTTAAAATCTCTCTGTTCTATCTTCCCTCTGAAATGCGGGGCTTGTAAGCACGTCAAATCCATGTGACAAGGGTGTCTGCTTATAAAGCACATTGATGCCACGCGGCATGTAACTCAGCTTGAGTAAAATAACTCACCGATCCATTCAATTTGCTCAAACTCAGCGAACGTGAATTAAGATACCAGGTGGGGGATTGGTATGCGGATGATCCTGTTTATATTGTCTTATCACTGAGAAGCAAGCAAGCTGCATCAGAGCTCGAAGGATTCATCAACGAAGGCTATAACAATTAGCCTGTCGGTGAACCAGACAGATATCCCAAAAGGTAGAAAGTTACCTTCGGCAGTCTACGTCAGTCAACCATTGATTTCCGATACACATTGCGCGTTATCCCTAAGATCCACCGATTCTGTGAGAAGGTTCATGGATCTCGAACCCCGGCTGGCTGTTTAATTGCCCGTTTCTAGCAGAGCCTGAACGTGTGTATCAGGTACAGGTCTTTCTTCACTGCAGTGACAACACTGCCTCACTAACAGGAGAGATAGCATAAGAATGGACCGAGCCCCTGGGTTGTAACATGCATGTCTTGGCACAACTGACGGAATCACAAGCTTGTATCATGACACAAACTAAACACCCCCAAATGCTTCTGCAAGCCGGTCATGCAACTCAATCAGTATGGAAGACTCTGAACAAATGGCTTCCTCCTCTCTTAGGAGACAAAGACTGGTGGTGGAAGACTCTCGGCCCACAGCTCAACACCCTCCTCACAGAAGCAGGCTACGACTTGAACGAGCAGTACGAAGCTTTACTGTTGTTGCACCGATGGGTCGTTCCGGAATTAGGACCC
Source organism: Fusarium newnesense (assembly GCA_013184375.1). Lineage (NCBI taxonomy): Eukaryota > Fungi > Ascomycota > Sordariomycetes > Hypocreales > Nectriaceae > Fusarium > Fusarium newnesense. Next base: position 4,100 of record JABCJW010000316.1, read on the forward strand.
AGGCCACAGTCAAGCATAGCACCATGGAAAAGCTTCATGACTGATGACCACTCTCCCATTGAGTATAGCTGGAAATGGAACTCTGGAAGCAAGAAGCCTGACATTAGATACGCCATTGAGCTCGTCAGTCCCTTAACTGGAAGTAAGCAAGATCCATTCAATCAAATACCAACGCGGAATCTTGTTTACAACCTTGCCAAAATCATTCCTGAAGTGGACCTAAACTGGTTTGAGCATTTCTGGCATGAGTTGCTAGGTCCTGGGTCTCCAACCACGTCCACCTCTGGAATTTCAACAAAGGGTTCAACTATCTTTGCAGCTTTGGAAATGCTGCACGATCACTTGTCTATCAAAGTGTATTTCATACCAGTTGAGACACCAGAGCTGAGTGCCTGGCACCAGATAAGACATGCGATTAAAACCTCAGGATGTCAAAACCTCGAGGCGTTGAACCACGTGGAAGCATACCTGTCTAAACACGACGACGGAAGACGACTCCGACCGTTCATGCTGGCAATAGACTGTGTCGAACCTGGTGCTTCACGACTCAAGATCTACGCAAGGTCCAATCAAACTTCTTTCCGCTTTGTCCGAGACGTAATGACTGTTGGAGGACTTCGCACTGGCTTGGATAAATCACTAGAGAGGTTTGCCGACTTGTGGAAACGTGCACTTAGTCTCGACCCTGATACATCTACTGAAGATGAGTTACCTAACGTGGATCATCTGACATCTGGGGCGGTATTCAACTTTGACGTTGCACCGAAATCTTCTATTCCCGACGTCAAGGCGTATATACCAGTTCGACACTACGCCAATAACGATCTTCAAGCTGCACTTGGGCTTGTTGGGTATCTTCAAGATCACGGACATGGGCATTACTCGCAGTCGTATCTTCGTGCATTGGATGTGTTGGCGCCGCCTGGTCAGCTTGACCAAGCCACTGGGGTTCAGACCTACTTCGCAGTTGCGTGTCAGGGCGATGACCTGTCCCTCACTTCATACTTGAATCCTCAATTTTATGCAGCATTTCGAGAACCCGGAAGTACATAAATCCTAGTAATTAAATTCCATAGCAGTCACATCATTTAGCCAGTAACAGAAACAAACAAGCGACCTCATATCTACTCTGGTTTCCTTGCCCACACAGTTCTCAAGCGAATATACGGGTGATTCCTCCTGTCTCTGATCTCGCGCCGGAACTTGGCGATGTATACATGGACCTCCTCTGGAGTCCATCCCAGAGTGTTGGCAACAAACAACACTAGCCCTTCAGTGTCCTGAGTACTGAACAGCTCACCAAATTGACCAATTTCTTTAAGCTTGGGATCTTTAGGGAAAGGATTCAGGGGTAACTAAAGGCGGAACTTGTCAGTGTATTCTTACTTAATGTCGAAGAAGGGCTTACCTTTGAGTCCCATTGCTTAACATCTGTGAATCCAGCCTTTTCGATGCCAGGTCTCTGAAGCTCGTCTCCTACAACAGTGAACGTATTTCCAATCGTCTTTGAGGCCTTAATAAAAATAGGTCCCCACTGAGCCAATGCTGAGTCGGGCTTAACGCTACCGTCATCACTCTCGATGATAGCCGAGGCCTCAAAGGACTCGACCCAGCCGCCCGGCTTGAGAACTTTGAAGGCCTGTTCGAAGAGCTTATCCCAATCAGGAACACATCCAACTAAATAACGCAAGTGGACGTAATCAAAGGACTCCGGAGGGAAGGTCCAATCCTCATTGAAGTCCTCGATCTCGCTACGTAGAATGTGAGACAGTGACGTCCTTTCATGAACGGGCCAAACCTTACAACTTGACATTAGGCGGCACCCATGAAGGTTGGATTGGAGAGATATCCGTCCCTATCACTTCGCACGCGGGATACTTGTCCGCAAAATCACTTCCATGTCAGCAATAAGGTACAGCTTTGGGAGTATTCAATCACTAACATGGCCCATATCCCTGTGAGATAGATGTAGGGTAAGCACGCCAACTCCAGACGACTTTCTCAAAAGCATTCACATACCTGTTCCGCATCCAACGTCAAGTACCTTCTGGTAGTCACAGTTGGCGTTAGCATAGAGCTTGTTGTCCTGAAAAACCCGGTGACTTACTTGAATGTTATCATTTAGCGGAGCCAAGTGCAGCTCGCCGTCTTGCGAAAGAGTAAACATGTGATGCCTAGACGTGTTAGTTGACACGGCTCATCCTAGGATTTAGATCTTACGCAATGTCCATCGCTTCACTTTGTCGTTCATCATTAGAGCCCCTGGCACAATCTCAGTCTCTCTTTGAGTCACATAACGACTGATATTACCAATAGGCAGCATTTCCTCTCTCGCTGTGGTAAGTCCTGCCATTGATGGTACGGTAGTGGAGGATGCTTGAGGTGATGGAGGCTGTCGAGCTTTCGGAGTCTTGGCCAAGACCTGGATCGTCTTCCTCCAAGTCAGGAATATTATCGACTTCAAGTGTCTGTGCAGCAGTTGCGACAGGTCCCCGACTCTGGGGAGATCGTGGAGAACGCGGCGAACCGCTTTTGGGACTCTCTTGAGACATGTTGCAGCAGCGCAGCAGGAGATCAGATTGGGAGACGAGCGACAGTGAGTAAATAAGTTGCGATCTGACTGTGATCAATGCGTCTTTTTATTGTGTGCAAAGCTCTGGGGCTTACCCTCAAGTTCATGATCTGATTCGATACTCCTCCCAGGTGCAGTGCAACATGTGACGGATGTTCCTTGCCTATAGATTTGAGGGTCATCACCAACGAGCCACTTAGAAGACGGTATTAAGCGACTCATACCCATTTAAAAGCCCATTCGGAGTGGGAGGAAACAGGGGGTTTGTAGTCTTGGCAAGAGTGATTGAGAAAGGTGTGCTGTGCAGTGTACTTAAGCCGGGTTTTCCTTACTGAAAGGCAAGGGTACCGGTATTTCCGTGATCCCATTTAGGCTAGCCAATGTAAACCGTCGTCACCGGTATTGTCTACCGATGTGTTTGCCGTTCCAGGGTATAAAGACCCCGCAAAATTTAGAGTTAGCATGAATGATCCAACCCCGCATTTTCGTTATCCCGCGACTCCCGTCAACTCGCCGACAAAAAATACATATACTTATGTGCCAAGCATCTAAATTCAGCTTCTATGATACTATCCCTTGTATATCTCCACACAGTTACTACTATTTGAAATGACTCTCTCGTGTAGTGACTGCGGTGCCACTTTTGCCAGAGACGAGCATCTCCGACGTCATCAACGAAGACACCTCGACATTCGTCCCTATAGTTGTCAAGATTGCAACAGCACCTTCACACGAAAGTCAGTCAATGGCGAGCTCATACTGAAAATTGGGTGAAATCTTGCTAACCACTGCCAGGGATACTCTGAATCAGCATGTACTTACCCATGATCCTGCCAGGATGACTCGTAGGTCTCGCAGGGTGGCCTATGTAGCCAAGGCTTGTATTTCCTGCGCCCGATCTAAACAGCGTTGCGATGGTCTTTCGCCCTGCGGAAGGTGTTCTATCAAGAACCTCGATTGCTTCTATCGGCCTTTACAACGAAAAGGACAGACCTCATCCCGTGGTGCCAGCCCCCAATCTCCTTCCTGCAGCGAGAGGGACAGCCATTCGCATAACGCTTTACCTTCAGTCCAGAGCCAGACAAGTCCTATGCCGCTTGATTCAGCATTAAGTGTTCACAACCGCGCGACTGAAGCTGTGAGTGAACTTGCTTCTCTATCAACAGACGTCGGCAATACTTCTGTAGAGATGCACTTGGATTCCGGCCAAGAAACGTGTCCTACCAACAATTTTGGGCAGTCAAATAATCTCAATGAAGCCTGCGTCAACAGTCTTACCTTTGGGGCGCAAGGATTGGATTTCCAAGATTGGTCGTTACTTGGTATTGATCTTCCCTGGAACAGTTCCATGCACTCCATGCTCGACAATCCGTTATTAGAACTACCTGACCCTATGACATTTTTCTTTCGGGGTTCAAGCGAAGTGCTTGGTCAAGCGGATGGCCATATCATACCGTCCTCTATCGATAGTGAGCCCATGGTCCATCAACTTGAATGCGAAACCCCAACCCCTAGCTTTACTCAGTCCTTAGCTATCCCAGGTTCTCAAGCTCAGAGCAGCCAGACATCGCCCGAAACCACTTCACAAACATCTGTTAGAGATGATGTCGACCTTGAGCCATGGAGGGCAGAAGACTATGGTCATGTACCATATATAAGCAACGAAACTTACGACTTAATGACTTCCACTTTCAAGCAACTCAATAGCGATAATGCGTATTGTATCCCATTCACGAAAGGGCATTTACCAGCCCTACAGCACATGCAGATCTACATGCAGGTTTACTTTGAAGAATATCACCCTGTATTCCCTCTACTGCATAAAGCGACATTCTCACCCACCAAAGACGACTGGCTACTGAGCCTTGCTATTTCATCGATTGGTTGCCTGTTTTCAAAGACCCTTCATTCAAGAGATGTCTACCCCATTATGCAGGAATTCCTGCGTCGAGCTATTCATACCCAGGTCAGTGTGTCTTCCTGCCTACTCAATTTGACCTGTGTGATTGACACTGACGAATCTTACTTTCACTAGCTGGAACGAAGTCAGACCTTGGCACCCAGTGTCAGTGTTGCGCAGGCTTCCGTGCTCAACCAGATTGGCATGATGTACGGAGGGGACCTAAGATTTGCAGAATGTGCCCACAACACAATGGCACAGCTTGCAACCCAGTGTCGCAAGATAGCCTCATTTCCAGACCACTTAGTCAAGCCATCAGTGGCTGAGCATGCGGTATCTCAAGACTGGACAGCATGGATCAATACGCAGCTGAAAGTTCGTTTGTTTTACTGTGCTTGGGTAAGTGTATTTAATTTATTGGCCGCAATGAAGTCGCATGGCGATAGTCTAACCTGTGTCCAGCTTATAGATAGCCAGCAAGTTGGCTTCTTTGCCTTTTCTCCAACAATTCCAATCGACTTTCTTCAGTTTCCTATGCCGGCTGATGAGTCTATCTGGGACTTGTCTACTGCCGAGACATGGAAGCATAGTCTTGCAGAGGGTATGCGCAAGAGGCACGGCGACCGAACGGTCTAGAGCTGACACTATCTTTAGATTCATCTTCTCGACAATTCATTTCTCTCCGCCAGGTGCTCTTGGGACTTTACCGCTATCGTGAGGTCCCTGGCCGGCTTGATGCATTCAACTCGCTTCTTCTGGTTATGGGCATTTTAAACGACCTCTCTTGGCTTCGTCATGCGCATTTATATCTCGACATTCTGCGGCGACATGTCGAGACTTTGCCACCAACGGCTCTTACCCGAGCTGCCATGAGTAACATTCACATGGTTGCACTCTTGGTATACTTCCCAACTAGAGAAGTTATCGCATTTGGACGCTGGAGGGTCACTGAAACTCAACATTCAATGGTTGTTGAGAAATTGAAAAGATGGATGTGTAATCCTCGCAGTGCACGACAAGCTCTAATACATTCGTGCAGCATTTGGTCCCAGATTCGTTCGAGTCGTACCAATGCCCAACATGAGGCACCAGCTTTCATGCATAGCGCTATCTCGATCTGGGCTTTGGTCGAGCATAGCGAAGCACTTGATCTTGGAAACCTAGAAGAATCTCCGATTCTACGGTTGGATAACCTGACTCGAGACGTCAAGTCCTGGGCTGATGGGACCGACAAGAAACGCCTGTACCTGAGTGGAGTTGGATTTTTGGGGCATCAAGGTGCTTTAGCGCGGTTGATAAGTGAGACTGCGAGAACCCTAGAGGATACGATAGCTTGGCCTCAAGCTTGGAGAACAGGACCATATTTAAAACAGTCCTATGCCGAGTCACAAAGGGCTCGTCAATGTGTTAATTAGTTGGCCATGCCTGGCTAATGTAGCTTGGGAGGCCTGGGCAATTCAACTTTTATCAGAGTGATTAAAACTAACAGCACGGTTTAAATCTAATGCCTAAAAGGAATCATGTCAACCAGCTAATGGCTCCATCTTTGCTCGGCCCTGCACAGCAGCCTCAAACTCCTTCTGTATGGTTGCCAGTCTTTCCGGGCTTCTAACGGTCAATACAACTGGCAGATCCAGTCCAGGATTACCGGGCATATCGCCTGGAAAGCTTTGGGGATCCAGAGGAAGCTTTGTTCCTGGCTTAAGACTGATATCAAAAGCCCAAAGAATACGCATAACACTGACAGCAAAGCTCCTATCCGCGACATGGTAGCCGGGGCCTATAGCAAAGAAGAGTTAGCAAAACAACGAAGCACATGGGTCTTATCAATTGACTTACAGATGCGACGTCCAGCTCCGAAGACAAAGTGGTCTCTTTTGGAGACGTCAGGGGATGCAGCGCTTTCCTGGCTCTGATATCTAGTTAGCATATTCGCAACTACCCTTTGACCATCCAAGTGTCTTACGGATCTTGTATCACCCTCGAAGCGCTCAGGAATAAAGTTGTCGGGATCTGGGTAGCGTTTAGGGTCTCGGTGGATTGCCCTTGAGCTCTGCGTTAGCGAGTGGACTAATTGAAACAAATACAACTGCTTACCATGCGTTCAGATGTATCCTCGCTCCCTTTGGTATGCGGCAATCCTTGTAAATTATATCTCGAGTGGTGGTATGTGGATGACCAAGAGCAACAGGTGGGCGCCATCTCCAGGATTCCTTCATCACCTGGCGAATATACGGCACACGCTCCAAGTCTTCATAAACGGGAACCCTATCTCCAACAGCCTCGTCTAATTACGTCAGTACTTGTGGTTCTTTGTACACCCGAGTGACATAAACGGACTTACCAATTACCTTTCTCGCTTTGTTGCAAACATCTGGAAATGTCAGCATGGCCTCAAGGAATGACCAAGTTGATATCCGGCTCTACCATCTTGTTAGCATCGCAGCCTAATGAGATAGAGGTACAACAAAGCTTACTGTATCTGAAGCACCAATGATTAACATCATGCCCAGGTATGCGGCATCCTCAAGGCTGTCAAGTCCCAGATGGTTTGGATCTTCAATAACCCTCCGGATGAAAGTCATATGAGGCGGAGCCTCTCCCGCATCAATCATTGACTTTACTCTCTGGGTCGTTGTGTTAGTCATAGCCCATTGAGCTCCAGTATTCTAGATGAATCTCACCTCAAGCTTATCGCGACACCATTCATAGTCGCGCTTGTGCCTGGACTTTGCGTCTCTTTCCCAAGGTTTAAGGAATAGGGGCAGCTTATCAAGAATGTTGAAAGTGTCGACTAGATAGTAGCCAGGGAGCATACCAAGAATCTGAGCAAGTCCTGTTTCGAATATGTAGTCAATGACTGGACTGTTGTCATCAGGTACATCAAGGCCGAAGATCTGGGATGAGAATGTGCTATATGTGTAGCGACCAATGCTCGACCATAGAGATTGCGGGTCGGCACCTTTGTTGGGACTTTGAGCAATGTCATTCAGGAACCTCAACGTTTCGAAATGGAGAAATGGAAGACCAGCATCAGCGAGATTCAAGTTAGTCAACCCAAAGGTTGTGGCCTTGCGCTGGCTCTTCCATGCCTTTTCACTCGAGCTGAGAAGGAGAAGATTAAGTCGGTTACATATCTGCTCGTTACTGACAATCCAGCGCGGTCGCTCAGATGTTTGTGCCGCAGCCTTGTCGAAGATTGCCCTGACGGCTTGATCGCTGTTGATGAAGTACTCTTGGATAGTACCGAGCTGGACGAAAAACACCTCGCCATATTCCTCAGCCCACTTCTGGAAAAGAAGGTGCTGGCGATGTTCCTTGGCTGCTTTGAGGACGGTTGGAAGATGGCCGGCTATGATGTTTGTACTGGGAGGCGAAGGGGGCAGAGGAAGAAGTGTCGTACTTTCCCGACGCCTTTTAAATGCTTTTTGGACTAGGACCAGAAGCAGAAAGATCGTAGCCAAGGCTATAGTGAGCTCCCGACTTGGCATGGGAATTGTTTGAAGCATAATGAGTCTTGGCTTCGTGATGTAAAGTTGACGGTTAATATATTCGGCAAAGATATGACTATATGAGATGAGTTGGCTACCATTCAGGTCCGGGACACCGCTCGACTAAATATATTATTTTAACTGTGAACAATAATTGTTAGAAGACATGGGCTTGGAATGCAGTGCTGACTCCTTGGGGCTAACTGTATTCGTGCTGGTTAACTCCATGGGGTAACCTACAATCCCCACTACGGGTTTTCCGAAGTCTGCATGCTCTCCATATTCCGATCTTCCGTCTCGCGGAATATGGGGTTTTGGACTAATAGATACACAGACATTGACAAACGTATCACTTCAGTCATTTGACTACCATCAAGAGTGAGAACACACATCCAGGTACTCACGCGCTGAACCGGAAGTAGGCCTTTGCCTCGATGTTCCGTAACACTTGTACCGTCTTTCTCCCTCGAGCTCCAATGAAAACCCAATCAGTCTGTGCAACTCACTAGATACTGTATAGCGGATTTCGTAATATCAGCCTTTTCTGTTTATAATCTCAGACGAACTTTTCTAACAGATATAACTCGCCATACCCATTACTCCCGCCTCTCTCGTGTCTGCAACCCCTGCTTCCCCACAGCAAAAACCTCCTCTACTAAGCTCAATAATAAGGCTTGGGTAATTAAGGTCTTGGTAATTCTTCTTTGTCCGCCTAGCGCTGCCAAAAAAGCTGCGTCTACTCATGGAATAGTTTCCAAAAGCTAGCTTTCCATTCCGTGTCACAAAGTCTCCATTAATAATCACATAAAAGATACCGCTAACGCTGGCGTGCAGCATAATTGCAGCGACGGGGTCCGTCCATCCTCCATGAGAAGGCGACTCGGCTGCCTTCCATACAATCAGGTCTGCCTATGCTCCTTCAAGGACGACCCCATGATCTGGGCAGCGAACTGCGAGACCACTGGCTCGGGCTACAAGCGAAAAGGCCCGCAAAACACTCATTGGATTGATTTTAAGCACTTCCCATCCAGAGAGTACCTTGTCAAAGAAGAAATAACAGACACTTAGCAGCCAGATTCAGGCTTGCGTTGAAATGGCGGTTGAGTAGGTAAAATGGGTGTCGGGGCCGAGAGCAGCTTGATCCTGCATGTAGTAAGAGTGTGGATGCGTATGTCCGTAGTGCATCTCCGATTCCGGGGTAATAGAGAGGGATTAGTTAGTCTGACGAAGGAAGCTGGCACCAGTTGCTGTCAAAAAGCTGCCATGAAAAAAAGATTGTTGGCATTGAGGTGTTGAGTAGGTCAAAAGAGTGAATGTCCTCGGAAAGGCTTGAGACTCCAAAGGAACCAACAAGAGAGTGGGTTGTCACAACTGAAATATTATACTCTCGAGCCAGATACGCAACCTTGTTTGTAGTATGTGGAGGATTGGGGCTAAAAGAATTATACGCAATTCCCAACTCCACATTGCTATCTTTGAGAAGGCCACTCTCTGTTATATCAACGAAGTTAGGAATCTAGTCCTTGACTGTGTAGTTCAGAGCCGGAACGCCATGGAAGGTATACGCCCAAAATATACAAGCACCACTCTCGCTGAGGCATTGAGACCCGTATAAGCTGTTTCATTCGACCAAGTGTGATGAGCATGGTCCAGCGAGGTTATCCCTCCGGCGTTCAGAGCTTTCACGAGTCCTGTGAGCTGTCCCCGGTAAAACTTTTCGGGATTGAAATAGGATATAGCTGCAAATTCTCTGTATTGTTCAAAGTATTAAGCAAAGGCTTAATTTAAGCTTTATAAGCTTTTTAAAACTGGATTTTAAGGTATAGGTTAAGCTGCGACGCATACTTGGATGCGACGCATACTTGGATGCGACGCATACTTGGATGCGACGCATGCTTATCAACCATGTTATAAATTATACTAGTTATCTCTTATCTCTGTCTTACCTGACGCGGCGCTTATCATGGCGAGGGAATTTGGCTGACGAAATCACTTAAAATAATCACCTGATCTTGGATATTGCCAATACTACCAAGTACTTACTTCTCAAGGTCAAATAATATTCTCCGCGGAGATCCAGCATTGTCTTGGTCGTTGGTGGAATACGAGAGCCTGCTCTTGAAGCCAACGACCACAGTGCAAGCAAAGAAGAAATCAGAAAAGAATTGAGTATTAATACCAAATACCTTAGATATCCAAGACGTGCTCAACCAAGTTGCGTTTACATCACACCACCCGCTCCCTCTCGCTCCTTCTTCATCTCATCAGCGAGCCTACGTATATGATCATATATCTCCTTCATTTCTCCCTGAGGACTGGAAGACGATGACATATTTTCTATCATGATTTTCGGCTCGAGGAGGTCTTTCCGCGTCCCATCCAAAGCCTTCTGTAAACCATCGGTCTTTGCCCTGAAAGCCGAGAGCTCTTTTTCGAGGCGGGCAATCTCAGCTGCCATCTGCGCGGATGAATTGCTGTCTCTCTGCGACCCGGGTTCTGTTTGTCCCGGCTGATCTGGCCGTGTCGTTCCCGGGGTCGCCTGTTTCGCTGCATCCCGCGATAGGGGAACACCGGTTCGTGGGTGGAATCACAGACTACCTTTTTAAATATAATATAGGTTTGGGGTTAGTTTCATCACTAAACTTATTTCTTTTCATTTAAGCTTAATATAAGGAGAATAACTATAGCGGATTATGCCTGCCAAAGTTTCCCAATTCCTAGTTGTACATAGATTCCAAAGAATTTCGCTTGGCCTTGACGAACTTAGGCCAAGTATTTGTCAAGACCAGGTATTTGATACTGGCCTCAGCATCATCAAAGATGCTGCCATTGAAAGCTTCCGGGATATCTCCCCACCAAAGAGCCCTACCATTCACCTCTCTTGATGTAGTAAAGATTCCATCTTCAGACCCGTGAGCAGACGCAGCAGAAGAGTTGACGTTGGCTAGTGAGGTCATGGTGAATGATTCGAAGGGCAGCGCCGGGTCTACCCGGCGTTTGTCTCCATACAGAGTCCTGGCCGAAGCCTCAAATATAATCTCAAGCCTTTTCAGGTCGTGAGAGGATATATTCACCTGAAATTCGGCGTCTCGAGTGCTAATGAAGGTGGCGTAGATACGTAGCGCGCTGTTGAATCGTTCATAGATAATTTCTTGAATAACGGAAGAGCCCCCCCGATTGCCTGAACTTCGGAACGAGGCAGGATGAGATGACTTCCACTCGGCAACAGCTCGAAGGAAAGCGATATTCTCGCCTGAAAAGTCATGTAGGGCAGAAAACTGTTGAAGCGGCTCTGGGTTGCGGTCAAGCATACATTCAAGAGCCCCCATAGTAAATATAGTTTCAGAAGAATTAAAACTTTTCACAGATTCTCCCTTAGACCAAGCGGTCATCGAAGAGCCTGTTGCTATCGTTACTCTCGTGGAAACAGATTTCGCGCTACTATTAGCCATGGTCGTCTTTTTAGACTCCCACTGAGAGATGATATCAAGGGTTTCTTGCCGAAGGGATTGGTGACGAAGGACCTCCCAGCATGGAAGGAAGATAGTAAAGACCTCAATGATCATAATGGATAGGGCTATCCTAGGTCAGGTCAATATGATACATTACGCGAACTGGGTTGTGCATTGGCTTATACGTACCATTGAGGAGGAACGAAAACTTTATTAACGGGTGCCATGGCAGGGACATAGAGAGCGATAAGCCACATTGGAGCCGCATGAAGGTTAGCCAGGCAACATGCAATGGTTTGAACTCTCCATCCTTGAGTATCGCGGATGTTTCGAGACTTCCATAGAATAACAGGAGCGATAATCCAAGCCCAGACTAGTTGCCAAACAATAGAAGGCCACCTGGATATATGTTAGCGGCCTGAATGCGAGAGATTGGGTTCTTGTTAAGATTAATATACCATTCCCAACCCTTACGGGTTGCTGCCTTCCGTTGCAATTCTGTGCCAGTAACCTCTGTGCCGGGAATACCAAACGAGTCGTGAAATTTGCGCGAAATCAGGAACATAAAAATAGTTAAGAGCAACTATATTATATTAGCCTTGCCTTTATAATCAGAGCTTAGGGTTTCCTACTTGGAATAGCATACCAAGGCCGACGAGGACTAGCATCCTATTGGTATAGTTCAGATTGGAATAACGCCCAATCAAGCCCTTTTTTTGAACTCGCGCTGACTTTGGACTAGCATTATTGCTAGCAAATAAGTTCTTTTGAGATTTAGCGACATAGAGAAAGCGGCTATTAGCAGCGTGGAATAGCGCGATGCCAAACGGAAGCCAAATGCTCATGATCCAGAACTCAACGGCAGGCGGGAAGAGAAGCGCGATAACATAAACCCACTGAACGGCGATCCAGTAGAGGTGGAGTAGAATAATAGAACAAAATGAGAGAAGAAGGCCGCGAATTCGAAGGATTGGCATATTACGTCGACTATAAAGGAATGCCATACCAGCAACCAAGAGGATAGTCCAAACGGATGAGAACGCGATCCAGAGGATGGCTAGTCCTTCGAAACGGGCATGAGGCTTCTCGTCTCTCCGCATCCACCTCAAAGCCTTATCCGCAGAACTGAGGTCCATGACTGGTTCTGAGGAAATCAAACTGTGCTGGATGGAGTGATTTTAAGATAGGAACTTTAGATCAAAACAGGGAGATGTTTGTTATACTACAGTGAGTATGTGAAAAGAAACGTAAAACTTCCTGAAAACCTTAGACTTACAGATATGGAAATCTTAAATACTGTCATCTGGTCAGGGATCCTGGGTGACTGGCGGCAATCAAGTGATTGTGGACACACATAATGCTCCTCTGGCAAGCGCCTTCAGAGACGGAAAAGCGATGTCCAGAAAGTGACAGAAACCTTGTCTCCCCTCAACCCTAACGCCTCCGCGTTCAGTTCCATGGCTTCTCAGTTCTCACATTTCCTTCCCTGGCACCCTGGGCTTAAGTTATTCCAATAATACTACCTCAAGCTGCCAACCGGCAATCGTAAATCTGCTCACACGTGTGTCAACTACCGTAAACTAAGCCTCAGCGCCCAATTCTAGACCCGCCGGACAATGGCATTTGAGATAAGACGTCCGTGCGGTGCTCGGATGCAAGTCTGCGACGAAAATCACACAAGGACTGAGCGGTCAGTTATCTTTTTGTAGAATGAGTGCCAATCAATCAAAGGGCCAGGGACGCCATGCGGCTGAGTGAGCTACAGCTTAAAATCGTCATTCTGACAAGTGAAAAAAGGAAACCTGCATATAAACGTCTGGTGACCCAAGCCACGTGTATCGCGATTTGCAGCCTAAGGCATAATTCCCGGTTCACGACGCTATGGTAATAACCGTGGCTTTTAGCGGGCTATTCCCGGTTCACGACGCTATGGTAATAACCATGGCTTTTAGCGGGCTATTCCCTATGTGTCAAAGCTTAGTGCCCCAACTGAAGTGTTACGCTAACTTAGCACCTACTAGCGTGACATACTTTTCAACCTGGATAGTTAACTGATGTGTTTTGTATTAAGATCAGATCCTCTGACAACCGAAAGCATAGTAGTGACAGGATCTGTTAATGGGTCTAAATTTGGCAGCGAAGACTGGCGAGCGGAGATGTACTTGTAACATACGCCAACATAGTTCTCAAGCCATACCACGTCGCAGGATGGTGAGACAGTGGCAACGAAGTTCCCCAGACGGTCTCCACGGACACAAACCGCATCCAAAGCAATATCCGTTTTGAGCTCGTGGCATATGCATGTGTCTGATTTCGGTATACACGCGTACGTGCGTCGGCTTGTGTGAAGGTCGAGACTGTGGCTTGACAGGGGGCCATGCATTATTGGAGTTTCAGTCAGCCACAGCCAGATCTGACAGTACCTTTCGCCAATCAAGCCGGACGACAATGGAGGACAAGCTCCTCAAAGACCTTTATCAGCTTGACCACCTGGTCTCCCTTTCGAGGAGGGCTGGAGCCTACTCCGAGCAGACCATGTGTGTGGCTTCCGGATTCGTGGTCCGATAGGCGGGAAAGTCATGGTGACACGTAACTAACGTCACCCACCATAAAGCCCAAAGTGATTGCATTTACCGAGAGTTTTATGATTTGCGAAAATGAATATGGCAGTTAAGCATATTAAGGGAGTAAAACAAGAAAGATTAACATAAGTTATATAATAAGCAACTTTTTAAAATCCGCACTTGTTTATAGCAGTGGCGTAATTCAGTAGGATTGGTGATCGCGAGGTCTGAGCGTAATAAAAATATCA